>VZTU01003540.1:55214-93441 GCA_013400835.1 Zapornia atra | reverse complement strand
GTCTTTTCCCCTCACTAGAATGCCTCAATTCTGAAATAAGGGTAATAAGGGGTAAATTTAGCCATTCAATTATTGGATTTTTTGTTGGTGTTGTTTTAAACCCTAGTAGTGAAATACCTGTGGAAAAAGTAGCTGTTCATTTTTATGCATGAAACCTAGAGATACTTAAACTATCATAAGATCTGCACAGGGAAAGCAGTACTATCAACCTTCCCTGGAAAAGTTGTGCTCACTGAGAATTCCCTTTCACAACAGCAGTAGTGCTGTATTCCCAAACTGCTGGGAAACTAGGGATGTTATTAATGTTACAAAACCTTTAGTTTAAAGGATATGTTATGGTACAATACTTGAAGTAGTTTAAGATCTAGTGAAAGATACCTTTCTCTAACTGTAGAGTGACTAATACTTTTGCTTTCGGAAGGAAACTGCTTATGACATGGGCTTTGGAAGTGGCTGTTCTCATGAAAAAATCAGAAACATATGCACCACTATTTTCTCTCCCATCTTTCCATAAGTTTTGTAAAGGACTTCTGGCAAACAGTAAGATATCACATATTTATACTTATTAACTATCTTTCAGGCGGCGTAATCAAGTATATAATTGACCTTGTCATGCACCATTGACAGCTGTAACTGTAACTTTGTTTCATTTGCTTTTTGGGATGCTTCTGGTTGGTATTGTGCAAGAACATTCACTCCCCTTCTAGAATTTCCCTCAAAGGGCTCTCTACCTATTACTTATGCAAATAATTATTTTCTTAAAAGAAGAATTTGTGATTGTGAATTTGATCATCCTGAAGTGTAGGTAATATGCTGGACCTTATTTGTCAGAAGCAGTGGAACTGTTTCCATAATGCAATGTGTTGTTTTGGATTTCAAAATAAACTGGAAATAGAACTGTGGGAACAAATGCTTTTAGTAGCATAATACAAGTAAGAGCAGTAACTTCCCAAGGCCAGGAGATAGTAACTTGACTGTAGTTTGTTCTTAGTAAAATACATTGTGTGTAATGCCAGTGTATGGAGACCATGGAAGGATTGATGTCAGCCCTTGGAGAAGGCTTATGAAATAACACATAGCATAACTTACTCTTGTTACTAAGCATTTACCTATTAGAGTAAAGCCAGTCAATCAAAGAGAAAAGTATTGCTTAAATCCCGTCTTTCCTTCTACCAGCTATGCTGTAACAGTGTCTTTAGAGGTTCTGCCACACCAAAATAATGCATAATGCTCTGTAATTAACTCTTTTTTTTTCTTTCAACTCCTTAATTTCAGCCCTTCTGGAAGATGTGAACATTTGTCTTCAAGCATGTAGTAGCCTCCACGCCCTGTCTTCCTCCCTCCCAGATGACCTTTTACAAAGGTACTTGTACAGGTTTCTGTATGTTATTTTAGTTATGCTCTTAATGGAGATGTTATCACCTCATTTCCTTTCTGGTGCTGCAGGTGTGTTGATGTGTGTCGTGTTCAGCTAGTACATAGCAGTGCTCGTGTGAGACAGACTTTTGGGAAACTTCTGAAGTCAATTCCTTTAGATGTGGTGTTGAGGTAAGTGGCTCAGATTAACTGCAATGTAAAAAATGGGTTAGTTCTTCAATGAATTTATCTGAAAAATAATACCAGACAAATATCATCATACTGTCCTAATTTGAAATAAAGAATTATGATTTGACTTACTCTCCCTTCTACTTTGTTACAGGTTTAAGAGCAGTACAGAGTACACAAAGTAATTAACGAATAAGATAAACTGTGCAGCATTTCTTGCAGCAAATACAAATATTTGTAAGGTCCATGTTAAACAGAGCCTCAGCAGTGTTATGTCCTGCAGTTTGTCTCAAAGACCTGAAGTCTTGAAGCACCTGGTCTTAATAAAGCATAAACTTACCTCTAGTGATTGCATATATGTGTGTGTAACTCTTTAGTTTTATTCAAGTATGTTTCACATGGGTTACTCTCTTTCCTTCCCCCCTTCTTCCTGCAGTAACCGTACCCACACAGAAATTCAAGAGATTTCTTTGGCTATAAGGAGCCATATGAGCAAAGCTCCAAGCAATACATTCCACCCACAGGACTTCTCTGATGTCATTAGTTTCATTTTGTATGGAAACTGTCACCGGACCGGGTAAGAGCTGCTGTTAGAAGTGAAATTCATGGATGTTTAATTTCTAGGAGACAATTCCAAGCTATGTGTAGCTCACAATTTATTATCTTTACAAATGACATTGGTTTGTGTTCAGTTGTTTGTTTTACACTTGTCTCTTTCTAAATATCTTCACACACCCCTTGTGCTGTAATTGTGTTTGCTGCTGCTTGGAAGTAGCCCTGTGAGGGATTTGTGAGCTGAAATGTGTGGGGTATAAACTTGTTGCCATGTGGACTTGTGTTAATGTACTGCTCTTTGCTTTCAGGAAGGATAATTGGTTAGAAAGGTTATTCTATAGCTGTCAGAGACTAGACAAGAGAGATCAACCTGCCATCCCTCGGAATCTCCTGAAGACTGATGCTGTTCTTTGGCAGTGGGCTGTTTGGGAAGCAGCTCAGTTCACTGTTCTTTCCAAGTTACGAACTCCTCTGGGTAGAGCCCAAGATACATTTCAAACTATTGAAGGTAAAGCAACAAATAAAGTTTATTTTCATGAGCTTTTTGGGTTAGATTGTGCAGCGAAGAGCTTCATGTCCAAGGCAAGAAGCACAATGGCTTTATTTTTCAGTGATTATAGATTTAACACAGAAATGTGTTGCCAGAAGAGCAGATGCATAATTACTGTTAACTTTTGAGAGATTTTACTTTCATTGCTATACCTTGACACACTGAAATAAAACACTGTCTGATAACAATTTTTTCCTGTGTTTTGGTAAAATGTGTAGGTATTATTAGGAGTCTTGCAGCCCATACATTAAACCCTGACCAAGATGTTAGCCAGTGGACTACTGCAGACAATGACGAAGGACACAGTAGCAACCAGCTAAGGCTTGTTCTCCTCCTACAGTATCTGGAGAACTTGGAAAAATTGATGTATAATGCTTATGAAGGATGTGCCAATGCCCTCACCTCTCCACCCAAGGTTTGTCTGTCTCTCAGTGCTGGGGTTACTTCAAGCAGTCTATTGAATGGACAGTGTTTTCAGGGATGTTTAGGTTTTAACTGTGAAACTTCACAGGAACCTCTCAAAAGTTGGAGACCCATAATTCATCTGGCTCTGACTCTGGATTATTCCCAGAGAACACATGAAAACAGGATTCATTTCTGCAGTACCAACTTTTATAGTGGTTCAACTCAAGTCTGTACAACCTCTTGTTTCTAGCAGTCTCTTCCTATTTGTAGATTGTCAGCATCAGTAACAATTATTTGAGGCTTCAAATTGCTTTTTGAGGAATATAATAAATATTTGTAAATAACATACCCTTTTGTGTAGTTCAAACCACAAACCAGTCTTCACTGTAGAAATAAGCTGTCAAATTGCCAGACTTTGATGTGACAGTAACATATAATTTATCACTGGTTCATTTCAAGCATTTTAGCTTGCCTGTGCCCCTGGCCAGCTGCATGCTATGCATGATGTCAGCCCATCTGTGTTAATACAATTAAAGATGCAGAATGTCCTGAGGCACATCAAAAGGAATGTGGCCAGCAGGTCAAAGGAGGGGATCCTCCCCCTCTACTCTGCCCTGATCAGGCCCCACCTGGAGTGCTGTGTCCAGTTCTGGGCTCCCTGGGATAAAAAAGAGAGGGATCTCCTGGAGAGAGTCCAGCAAAGGGCTACGAAGGTGATTAAAGGCCTGGAGCATCTCACCTATGAGGAGAGGCTGAGTGACCTGGGGCTGTTCAGCCTTGAGAAAAGAAGCCTGAGAGGGGATCTGATCAATGGTTATCAATATCTGAAGGGTGGGACATGGGGAAATGGCCAGTCTCTTCTCAGTGTCTGTGGGGACAGGACAAGGGGCAATGGCCTCAAGTTGGAGCACGAAGTTCCACACCAGTCTGGGGAAGAACTTCCCCGTGAGGGAGCCCTGGGACAGGCTGCCCAGGGGGTGTGGAGTCTCCTTCTCTGGAGATATTCCAGCCCTGTCTGGACGCCGACCTGTGCGACCTGTCCTAGGGACCCTGCTTTGGCAGGGGGTTGGACCCCATGGGCTCTGGAGGCCCCTTCCAACTCCTGTGAATCTGTGAATGTTATCTGTTTCTTCATCTCAATTGAAAGCTCAAATGGAGAAAAGAAACCCGTCCTGACTTTGTTATTAAGTACTTCACATAATTCTCCGTGCAGAGGGCTGTTGTTCAACACACTTTCTGTTGTTAAAGGTGATCAGGACTTTCTTCTACACCAACCGCCAGACATGCCAGGACTGGCTGACGCGCATCCGGCTGTCCATCATGCGCGTGGGGCTGCTGGCCGGGCAGCCCGCCGTGACAGTCAGGCACGGCTTCGACTTACTCACGGAGATGAAGACTAATAACAGCATCTCTCAGGTACCCTCCTGCCTATTGCAAAATATTCCTGCAGTGCTACGCTAAGGCAGCCAGTAGTTGCTACACCAGCTGCTCTGTACAGTAAGGAGGTGTTTTGGAGCTGCATTTTAAACTCATACCTCTGTATTGATGACTTCTGTGGTGAAGCGACACTGTGGGCTCATGAGGAGGTGCTGTTGATACCTGTGGTCAAACACTGTATATGAATGATTGCTGTAGCTTGTTCAGTTTGAATTATTGCTGAAAAATTCAGTTCATGATTTGCTTTGGTACATCAGCAGTGGAGGTTTGATAGATATTTATTGCTTCCTGCTTCTTCAGGAATTCTTGTACTCTTGTGAATATCACCATGTAGTGGTCGCTGACTCTTGATACCGAGACTGAGAATTCACAGCCCATTCTCTTGCCTCTGCTTTTAGAAAGCAGGGAGCTCTAGCAGATGGACATGCAGAGCACTTCACTCGTAGAAGTAGCTAATGCAGCACTGCTGTACCAAGTGTTCAACCATGTTATACAGCTCTTACTTCATGAGGCTTGTTAAGTAAAGCTTTTAATTTGGTTTTAGGGAAATGAATTGGAAGTGACGATTATGATGCTGGTAGAAGCATTATGTGAGCTTCACTGTCCTGAGGCTATTCAGGGTATTGCTGTTTGGTCCTCTGCTGTAGTTGGGAAGAGTCTGACCTGGATCAATTCTGTAGCCCAGCAAGCAGAAGGGCGGTAAGTTTTCTCAGTTAATTCAGTGTTTCAAACTTAGGCATTTTTCCCTCCTTATGCATAGTTCTTCTTCTGAATCTTTTAAACTGTGGTGTGAATCAGGGCTCCTGATCTAATTTCCATGTCAGCTGAAGTAATTGTCTTTCAGATACCTAATGCATCCAGCTTTTTTAGATATTTCATGTTTAATTTGATATTTTTTAGATATTTCCACCTTTATTTTTACTTAAATTACCAGGATAAATAAATGGTGTTCCTAAGATTTTTTTCTTAGCTTTTTTGTACTCAGCAATGCTATTTTCATATTGTATCTTAATTTTCCTTTGCAAAATATTATTAATTTAAATATTTTCTAAAGATGTTTCTGAGCAATGCTGGGATCTGATTACCTGCCACAGTCTGCCAAGAGAGGGACTCCGAGGGAGATCCTTTGCAGTTTTAGTTCAGCTTTGAAAAAGTGGTTTCTACATCTATTGAAGTAGAATCTTGACCCAAATAAGTGGGTCAGTGTTCCAGATAGGATATGCCTTCGTTTTGGTGTTTTCATCTCCTTAAAGGAATGCATACTTTTTTCTCTGTGAAGTGAAAAAAAGACACCTTTCATTATGTACCTGCCATGTAAAAATCCCCAAACAAAACAGATCAGGTTTTATAGTTACAATTATCTTTTGTAAGATTATCTTTTGTAAGAGTAATAATGCCTGGTTTTGTAATATGTGAGAAGCTTCTCAGAACTGTGGAGTTGAAGGTGTGAATTGCTGCCCTAGACCCAGTTTTACAATCCTTCATTTAATGACATGTAGCCCTTTACTCATTCAGGTAAAAAGCATGATAATCAAATATAAAAGGCATTTATCTCCTTCAATCTGTCCTTGGTCTGAAGCTGGCATTAAAACCTGAATGGAAAAGCTTTTAGACTGTGCTATATTCTGGAAATTCATCTGGTAACTTGTACTCCCTTTCTTTTGCTGAAGGTGATGGGTGAACTTTGAGTATTGTGCTAAAGAAATATTTCAAATACACTCTGTTTACTGTAACAAACAAGTGGTTCTGTAAAATGCTGATTAAAATATTAAACTGTTTAAGGTTTGAAAAAGCAACTGCAGAATACCAGGAGCACCTGTGCTCCATGACAGGGGTGGATTGCTGCATAACAGGCTTCGACAAGGCTGTTCTCAAGCTGGCCAACTCGAGCAGCGTGAATAATGCCAGCCCGAAGCATTCCTTGAACGGTCAGTGTTCCTCGGTTCCCTTCTTAAGGGAGGTGGGAGTTGGTGATATAAAATTAGAAGGTTTGAGGATAGAGCTGGGGTAATGATCACATCTGACTCTGGAATCTGGAAACCTGATTCTGTCTGCAGTTAAACTGAACCGCATGATGCCATCGAAACCAGTATTACGGGTGAAAAGGAGGGTTTGCAGTGCTGAGGTCTAGCTGAATGAAACTAAACACACGTAAAATTTAGCTCATTCTAAACTATTTTGGATCATCATAACATAAGGCTTAGTATTTATGACATAATTGGATCATAAATGCACTAGTTAGTGAGTATTAACTCCTGAGACTTTGCTGTATTCCCTTTCATCTTTGAAAAGGGACCTTCTTCCTAATTGAGTTCATCTGTTTTCCTGCTTTTGATGCTTCTTCACAGGTATGGACTCCAAAAGTTCTATTTAAAAAAATACTAATAGTATAAGAGGAAGAATAACACAGCTTTTTAAAGCTCTCTTTTTTTTTTTAACAGAAGAGACAAATTACATTTGAGTAATAAAATTGCTATATTAAAATATATAAGCATAAATTTAAGTATATATACTACTTTTTTATTTCCCAGGAGAAGCTCGAAAAACTGTTCTGACTAAGCCAAGTGACTCTTCCCCAGAGGTTATAAACTACTTGGGTAACAAGGCATGTGAGTGCTACATTTCCATCGCCGACTGGTCTGCAGTTCAGGAGTGGCAAAACATGGTCCATGACTTGAAGAAGAGCAATAGTAATACCTCAATCAATCTGAAAGCAGATTTTAACTACATAAAGTAAGGATGTAATTTATTCAGCTGTACCTTTAGAGTTTAGTGTTGTAGAACTGAAATATTACGTTTTTTCTGGATTTTAGAAGTTTCATGTTACTGAGAGGTGTGATAAGAAGAAAGTTGTGTTCTTGGGAGGGGGGAACTTGGCCATAATATTTACTAGCCATGCAGATCAGTAAAGAGGTACCTTAAATCTGAATAGTTACTATGCCTTTCTGACTGCTGAGGTTTCTTCGTATTCAAGAAAAACATATTTTCATTGAAAGTGAAAAATAACAAATATATTCTCCTCCTGCTGGCAGAAGATGCATCCTTCTGCACGATTTAAATAACAGTTAAAAATAAAATCCCTGTCAGTGGTGCAGTTCTTGAAATATTTTAATTCATTTATTTAATGTAAAAAGTATATTAAGGAGGTGGTCTGGGCTGCTTACATTATTTTTTCTCTTACTTTGATGGAATTTAGAATTGTAGCTTGTGCATTCACTTCCTAACCCTTAATACTTGTGTGATTCATGAAAAAATACTTGTGATATTGAAGCAGTCCTTCAAGGTTCACAGGTCCTTTCTGTCTCATTTGACAACTCAATTGCTTTCCATCCCTATACTGTTGTGGTAAACATGGTAAAATGCTTCTGGATGAATGTTCTTGACTTGAAATAAAAAGCATAGAAGGAAGCTTTGAAATAAAACCTTGCAGGTCTGAAAAGGTGACTACTTCTGTCAGAGGGATGACCCTGTTTCTTACTGCAGGAGCTCAGTGTTGCACAGTTAACGCGTTAGGAGAGCGAGTGCTTCTCATGGATGTGGAAACCTCCCCCTTGTGCACCTTCATGGGTTTGTAAACTAAACCCATGGACCTTCTGATAACCACCACAAGTGCTTGCTGTGCAGCTGTAGCACTGGTGTGAGTTAGGTTTCATCCAGATAATTACTGGAAGAAAGATGATACATCATCAGAAAAATCCTGTAACAGGCTCCTGAGGATGCACAGCACACTGACTGCTCCTGAGCAGGATGAGAAGAGACTCTCTGTATTAATAAGTACTGAAATAATTGAGCAGAAAGGGGAGTTTGCACATGCTGAATGCTTCTTTCTAATCCAGATACTCAAGTAATTCCTTCTTCATTGCATAGTAATGAGAATATTGAACCTTTGAGCCTTCTCTGCTCTGAGCCATCAAATCTCTTAACCTTTTGCTGTATGGTTCTGTACAGCTGTGTAATGCCCAATGATTTCCTAGCGTGGAGTGATGGAGGGGGGGAAAAAGCAAAACTTGCTGCTTCAGGCTGCTCAGCAGTATAAATTTATATAGTCTTACCTGCACAATATTCCAGTATTTCTGGATTTTTTTTCATGGAAACTGAAGAGAGGAAGCCTTGGTCTCATGAAAGTCTGCACCAAACTTCTTTTCAGTGCATGGAGGGGGTGGTGTGGAAATCTGGGGGTTTCTTTGACCTTGGAAGAGCTTAAAACCACCCTTTTTCTTCCTGAGAATGGTAGAAGAGTATCTATAGTGTGATACAAAAAGCTTCATAGCTGGATAGGTTGATCCTGAATCTGTCCCTTTGGTGCAGTACTACTGCCTCTCACTGATGTAGGTGAAAATTGGTGGGTTTGTTCAGAAGTAATCCCAAGTGCTCTGTAGGATTTTGAGTTGGGCTTGAGACTCTCCTTATTGCTGTGTAAGAGACTTAGCAACTGGTGTGAGGAACTGTGAAAATAACTGTGAACGTTGAATTGCAGGTCTCTGAGCAGCTTTGAGTCTGGGCAACTTGCTGAATGCACTGAGCAACTAGAATTGCTACCAGGGGAAAATATCAACCTACTTGCAGGGGGATCCAAAGAAAAAATAGGTAAAAATGCATATGTTTGCCTTTATATTTGAAGTAACATTAATATTTCTTTATGTATCTGTGTCTAAATGACAGACTGAAACTTCTGAATGCAGCATGGACTGACCATAAATAACCTTTTTGAGCTGAGCTTCCAAATGATTGCCAGGGCTTGTTCTAAATATTGATGCAAGCGTGTGTTCTGGAGTTAACGAGCTTGCTTATAAGTAATCCATCATTGATTTTTAATATGAATACATACATATAATTTTATATATACTCTAATAAAAGAAGTTTATTCCAAACTTCCTTGCTCTGAAAAAATGCCTTCTCAGAGGGTGCCACTTGATTAAAATTTGGCAGTTCTAATTGGCTTCAATTGTTTTCTCCATGCAGACATGAAGAAGCTCCTTCCTAATATGCTGAGTCCTGATCCAAGAGAACTTCAAAAAGCAGTTGAAGTGCAGCTTTTGAGAAGTTCTGTGTGTCTGGCAACAACTGTGAACCACATAGAGCAGGAGCAGAAGTGGCAGTCAATATCTGAGTAAGTTGAAACGTGCTATAAATGATGTGATGTGCTGTGCAAAGCTGTTCTGGTTTGTTAAACCTAATGTTATGAAAAGCATACTCTGGTTGTATGTCACATCTCTGGTAGTTTGCTACCAGTTTTAGCTGTTGTGAGTTATAAGCTTACTGGGGAAAGTAAGGTGAAGTTTAACTCATAAAAGTCTAGCTAACAGCAGTGCCTGCTCTGATTCTTTTCTTTCAGGAACGTTATTAAGTACTTAAAGCAAACATCCCGAATCGCTATCGGACCTTTAAGACTTTCCACACTCACCGTGTCTCAGTCTTTACCAGTGCTGAGCACTCTTCAGTTGTATTGCTCTTCTGCTTTGGAGAACACTGTATCCAACAGGCTGACCTCAGAGGTGTGTCTGCGTGCTTAGACCAGAACTGGAGTAATGTCTTTCTCCGTGTCATGTCATGAAGTATTGGATATAGAGCATGCACTGAGTGTTTTGGCAGTTGTTAGTCAGACTGTAAAAAGACAGCAGATAGTTTTGTGATGTGCCTTGACCTAGGTTTTTTTTTTTTTTTAATCTAAATCTCAGTTGGATTTCTTTCTGTAGCTAAATGTACCACTTCAGTTACACTTATGGCACCTTTAAAGTTTTATTGGTAGCTGCATTTTAGAGAAGTGTTGATACTTCTTCTCTGAATATATTGCAACACTCCTGCAACACACGTGTATAACATATTTTAAAATGACTTATAAAGGTTTATCAAAACATAATCACCTCAGCAGTTAAAAACTCAGTGTTGAACTTTGACCAATGCAAATGATCTAGTTTTAATTTCTAATTGTGTTGCTCAGAGAACAATTCTGCTTGATTTTGAGCTACTCTTAGTATTACCCTCTTAAATCTATCTGTCTTGAGTTGTGTAAAACACTTGTGTGTTATTGCTTAAGGATAAAGAGTGATGACTAATACAAGTAACACTTACTGTGTGCTAAAATAAATTATCTTTGTTTTTAATAAATGAAAAGACATTGTGGTAAAAAGATCTCTCATGACAACTCTGACACTTCTGTGCCTCTTCCAGGACTGCCTTATACCTCTCTTCAATGATGCTTTGAGGTCATGCAAGCAGCACGATGTAAGGCCCTGGATGCATGCACTGAGGTACACAGTGTACCAGAACCAATTGATGGAAAAACTTAAAGGTATATAAGCTCTGGGTGTTTTGGAAGGGGAATGCAGAGTTTGAACTTAAATCTGTTACTGAAAGCTGCAGCTGTGTCTCTTTGTTGCTGAGATGGGTTATGTCTCAGAAGCCACGTTTTGGTTATTTGGGTGACTACACCCAGAGGTCTCCTTTACTCCTGTAATGCAAACAGTGTTAAAAAGAAACAGATTTTATTGTGAACTGTTTAGCAGTTCTCCAGTCTTCTATTCACATGTTCCTTGCTCATCTCATACTTCAGAATCCTTCAGTGCAATCAATAACAGGTCTTTTAAAACAGTCCTGAAAGCCATTTACACTGCAGTGTGGTGGGAGGTAATGGGAGAAAAGAAGTTGTACTGGGGACAAGTAGATTGCTTAGTTAAGAAGGTGGCTCATAGTGAAAAAGTTTACGCTTTTGCCCATCAGATAATCTATGGATTAGAAATGAAATAATCTAAACATCTAAAGAAGATGTTAGGAAATACAGAATTGCTGGGCAGTTTGGAGTGATGGCTCTGTACAGAATACACTGGACAGAAATGATCTGTATAACTCAGGTGCAATTATTGCTTGTTTACCCATTTTAGTTATGATGTCTTGCTTTTTTCCTCAGAACCAACAGTCCCAATTAAAAGTCATTTAATGGAACTGGGCTTAACAGCAGCAAAGTTTGCCCGGAAGCGGGGAAATATCGCCCTGGCCACGCGACTGCTCGCCCAGTGCAGTGAGGTTCAGCTAGGAAAGACCACCACTGCACAGGATTTAGTCCAGCACTTTAAAAAACTGTCTGCATCTGGTCAGATAGATGAAAAATGGGGTCCTGAACTTGATATTGAGAAAACAAAGTTGTTATACACAGCAGGTGAGTGTGTGCTAGTTGTAGATATTTGAGCTTCTGGTCCTTATGACCAGGCTAACTCCCCTGACCTTGGAGAAATGACAGTATGCTGGTATCATTAGAAACTGATGTCATCCTATTAATTTTTGTCTCAGTCTGGAAGTGTTTTCACAAGTCTCTTGTAACTTTTAACTGCAGAAGAGAAATACTTTGGTAAAAATATATTTTTATAAACTGTATCCAAATATGTTGAATTTCAGCAGAAATGCTTTGAATAAAGTTTGCTGCTCTGCTGAAAATATGCTTCTCATGATGCACAGGTCAGTCAACACACGCCATGGAAATGCTGAGTTCTTGTGCCATATCCTTTTGCAAATCTGCCAAAGCTGAATATGCAGTTGCTAAGTCTATTCTCACTCTGGCTAAATGGATTCAAGCTGAATGGAAAGAGATCTCAGGACAGTTGAAACAAGTATACAGAGCTCGACAGCAGCAGAATCACACTGGTCTGACCGCTTTGTCTAAAAACATATATAATTTGATTGATCTTCCAGCTGTTAATACACTAGAAGAAGAATATCCTAGGATTGAAAGTGAATCTACAGGTATTTTTTTATTACATGGTTACTCTTGATTCCACAGAGGGCTAGCACTAGTTACATTGAAAATGACCAAGTGCTCTGTCACTTGCATATTTCTTTTCCTAGCACACCTGTAAACAGTGTGGGTTTTGTGCAACAGGTAACCTATATACAGTTTAAAAAAAACCCCACACACTGATATTTGGTATTTCTTTGGCTTTGTTCTCGTTCACGTTATAGCCTGAGGAAGAAACTGGAACGCGTTTAGTTTATAAGGAGGATATCAAATTTTGTCATGTTGCTGTCTGCTTTCAGCTCCTGTATTTGCTAAAGTTTTAACATCATAATGTATGTTGGTCTTTCTCCTATCAGTAAATATTGGAGTTGGAGAACCTGACTTCATCCTGGGACAGCTGTATCACTTATCTTCGGTACAGGCACCTGAAGTAGCCAAGTCTTGGGCGGCCTTGGCTAGTTGGGCCTATAGATGGGGCCGGAAAGTAGTTGATAATGCCAGGTAAGTACATCCTGATGTTTAAATTTATATGGCATAATTTTCTTAATGTGAACCCCTTGCTTTGTATTTATGATTACTGTTCTCTGTCGTCTGAAGTCACATGTAAATAGAGAATTAAATGTTTCCTTGATTACTTGCCCTCTGCAAAAATAAGTGAGTTTAAATCTGAGATAAGGATGAAGATTTCTTCCTTGGAGTTTTTTTTTATATACAGGCTTAATGGGTTCAGTAGCTCTACACATACTAATACATTGGGATCAATAATTCATTAAATGTTACAGTCAGGGAGAAGGTGTTCGTCTGCTGCCCCGGGAGAAGTCTGAGGTCCAGAACTTGCTTCCAGACAGCATTGCAGAGGAAGATAAAGAGAAAATCTATGGCATTCTTGGGCAGGCAGTGTGTCGTCCGGCTGGGATTCAAGTAAGTGTCAATTTGCTTCTTAAAGCTCTTAACTTCAGTGTGAGCCTGATTTTTCCTCTGCTTGTGGTTCATATAAACTCTTGGAAAAGTTTTCAAGTTAAAATTCAGACAATCCCAGCGTTCTGTGAGTAACCATCAGTTAGCTATGTGGTAACTCACCTGTCCTGTGATAATGTGATCAAGTAACACAATTGCAGGAGGTGCCCAGACCAAACCTGGGTCAGGAACTAATTCCTCATGGAGATGGTTGGAGGCCTGAATCAAATTTGTTCTCTTTATTTGTGTTTAGGATGAAGATATGACCCTACAGATCACTGAAAATGAAGACAATGAAGAAGACGATATGGTGGATGTTATATGGCGTCAGTTATTAACGAGCTGTCCCTGGCTTTCAGATCTGGATGAAAATGCAACAGAAGGGTTAATTAAAGTGTGGAGGAAAGTTGTAGACAGGATCTTCAGTCTCTATAAACTCTCCTGCAGTGCATACTTCACTTTCCTCAAACTCAATGCTGGTCAGGTTAGTGCTCGTGCTGGTGAGGAGTTGGGGTTACAAACTTCCCTAAAGGCTGTTACAAACTCTGTGTGCTGCTGTCTTTCAAGGTTCCCCTTGATGAAGATGATCCCAGGCTGCACTTAAGAAATACTTCTGAGCAAAGCACTGATGATGTTATTGTGATGGCAACCCTGCGACTGTTGCGATTGCTTGTGAAACATGCTGGAGAACTTAGACAGTACCTCGAGCATGGGCTAGAAACTACACCTACTGCTCCTTGGAGAGGTAAGGATGTGTCACCCAGTTGTTAAAAATTAATTTTGATGCTTTTTCTCTGAATCCAAGCAGAAAGGTATTGATTGCACTTGGAGCAGAGATTTATTTAAGCATAATGGGATGAGAGCCTGGCTTTTACTAAATAATTTCATGAAAGGTGTTCAAGTCCATCCTGCATTCTGAGCTTAGAGTAGATCTCCCTCCCTTGCATGAAGACGTAGGAGGAGATGTAGTTTATGAAGTCGTATGTTATATTATCACCTTAAACACAGCTCAGCTAAAGGATTTACATATTGCACCTGATGTTGTCTTTGACTAGTAGATCAGCTGTTTCCTGTACTGTGAAGGACACTTACTAAAAGCAATTTTAATTGGGAAACTAGACATGTTCTCCTGATGTGAAACAAAGTGAATTGGCCCCTTGTTTCTTGTTCTGTTTGTGAAGGTATCATACCCCAGCTGTTCTCCCGCCTCAATCACCCAGAAGTGTACGTTCGTCAGAGTATTTGCAACTTACTGTGTCGAGTGGCTCAGGATTCTCCTCATCTCATACTGTATCCTGCAATAGTGGGCACCATTTCCCTTAGCAGTGAGTCCCAGACATCAGGTATGGAGAAAAATATAAATGTTCAAATGCTCTTTAGCTACTGCATTTTTATAAATGTTGGGATTATTTCATTTTTTCCCAGTAACTCTGATTACGTTGATCATAAGAATATTGTGAGAGCCCACTGGTGGATTTCATGTGATTTACCAGTTTGCCAAATAAATTAGTCTTTTCAGTGTTACCATCATGTGCTTCACCAGTAGTTAATGTAATACGGGGACCTGATGCTAAATGAAGCACTGAGCTGAGGTATCTTTCAAGGCCAGAACATTAATATTCTAACTTCTGTTTATAATTTAGGGAACAAGCTGCCCTCTGCCATCCCCACTTTGCTGGGTAATATTCAAGGAGAAGAACTATTGGGTGGTGAATGTGATGGGGGAAGCCCCCCAGCTTCTCAAGAAAGTAGTAAAGATGACACAAAAGTTGGATTAAATGAAGATCAAGCGATGATGCAAGACTGCTACAGCAAAATTGTGGAGAAACTCTCTGCTGCCAATCCAACGATGGTATTGCAGGTAGTTAATCTAAATGTGTGCTAATTGTCCTCTGATTTGGATCACAGAATACTTTGGTGCAGCTTTGTGATAGGCTGTTGTCTTTTTTGAGCTGTTCACCTACAAAAATAAGCCTGAATGTTAGTACTCTTAAAAGTAAGCACATCTTAACTTATTTTACACAGGTTCAAATGCTGGTGGCTGAGCTGCGCAGGGTTACAGTTCTTTGGGATGAGCTTTGGTTGGGAGTTTTACTGCAGCAGCACATGTATGTCCTTAGAAGGATTCAACAACTGGAAGATGAAGTCAAGAGGGTCCAGAACAACAACACTTTACGGAAGTATGGCTTTCTGGGAGTAATTCAAGTGATAATTGTAACAAATGTTTGTCCTTGGGGAAGCATACAATCAAACTGATCAACAGTGGTGGTGTTCCTGAATTCATACTGTCCTGTCTGCTTCTTTGTAAGACAGCATCCTTCTTTCAAGAACAGATTGGTGCTACCACTAGTACTCTAAATCCAATGAGAAACCACAACAATCTACCTGTGCCTCTGTGCTGGGATTTCCTTAGTAATTAGTTAGACCCCAGTTTGTACTAAGTTGTGGATTGTGATGCCCTCTAGTTCTTCCTTTCCAAGGTCTGTCTTACAGGTCAGCTGACATGAGGACGAGCATGCTGAAGGGTGTAATCTGTTTGGAGTTTAGTGTAAAAACAGATATTTAGAGTTGATGTCTTAATCTGCTTTTGGTTTTCAGTGTGCAGCAAGTCTTTTTAATTTTTTCCTCTCCCTTACTCTCAGAGAGTTCTCCTCTGAATGGGCTTGTGGAAGAGGAAAGCCATTGACTGGGCACTTGGCCAGGCTTCAGAACACCTCTTGACTTCTATAGTCAGGGCTGACGTGGAGAGGGAGAACTGCATGATCTGAATCTCTCTTCTCCTTTGTAGTGTGGCACATCCTTGGGATGTGGTAGCAAAGACCTCCTGTAACAAAGGAAATCAGGTTTTTAGGTTTGAGCTCTGAGCTGCTCCTTGGGGTTTCCAGTGGTGAGGAACCCAGATCAAATCTCAGCTGAAAAAAAGGTGTGGTTCAGAGGAACATGCATTCGATGTGGAATGAAATGCTCTTCCTTGTAATGCAGTCATCCTTAAAGACCTCATTCTAAAGATGTAAGGAGTTCTTAGGTGTCTTGGTTGCAGTCCTAGTGCTGTGCTTATGAAGTAACTTGGTGTTCTGGAGTTAAGAGGGAACGTTTTGTGTGTTTAATAGAGAGGAGAAAATAGCAATCATGCGTGAGAAGCACACAGCTCTGATGAAGCCCATCGTGTTCGCGCTGGAGCACGTGCGGAGCATCACCGCGGCTCCGGCAGAAACTCCCCATGAGAAGTGGTTCCAGGATAACTATGGAGATGCCATTGAAAACGCTCTGGAGAAGCTTAAGAATCCTTTGAATCCTGCTAAGCCTGGAAGCAGCTGGCTCCCATTTAAAGAGGTACTAAAAGCACAGGCAGAGAGTACAATGTGGGACATAAACAGGAGGTTGCAAAACTCTGCTGCCTTTGGCCATAGCTCAAATATTTATAAATGCAGGAGCACATCTCTTAGGGAGTCAGATTTGTTGTGACTTTGTTGCTTATTACCAGGCAGGGTGTATTTGCTGCATAAAGGATAGGGTTTTGGGGTATTTTTTGTCATTTTTGTCATCTTCATCCTCAGCTGTAAATGAATAAATAGGGGAGCAAGGATGAAATGCAGTTTAAAGAAAAGTCTCCGTGCTTTCTGGAATGTGACTGCCATTAAATCTGTTTTGGTGGGTGTATGTTCCATTTGGGCTTTGTTTTTAACGGCTGTTTAGGTAAACTCAGCCTAAACCAAACACTTTCTTTGGAGCAGATCATGCTGAGTTTGCAGCAGCGAGCACAGAAACGGGCTAGTTACCTTCTGCGACTTGAAGAAATCAGCCCTTGGCTGGCTGCCATGATGAACACTGAAATAGCACTGCCTGGAGAGGTGTCCACCAGAGACACAGTCACAATTCATAGCGTGGGCAGCACCATCACAATCCTGCCTACCAAAACCAAACCCAAAAAGCTGCTTTTCCTGGGGTCAGATGGGAAGAACTATCCCTACCTGTTCAAAGGTAAGGAGTTGAAGTTTGCTCCTGTGAGTTAGTCTCTTGTTATAAACCAGATGTATTCAAGTTAGGAAGATGCATGGTTGCATTTTTGTTGGGTGTGCCTGCATGATACAGAGGAAGAGTTGTTTGGAGCATAATCAGGAGTGAAGATTTAAATCAGAAGTAGGATTTAAAATACTAAATTTGGGGCTTTCAGAGAACAACTCAATTTTGAACAAAGTCAATTTCTCACAGGTTTGGAAGACTTGCATCTAGATGAGAGGATCATGCAGTTCTTATCCATTGTGAACACCATGTTTGCTACTATTAACCGGCAAGAGACACCCAGGTTCCACGCCAGGCACTACTCTGTGACACCGCTGGGCACGAGATCAGGCTTGATCCAGTGGGTGGATGGAGCTACACCTCTCTTTGGTCTCTACAAGCGGTGGCAACAGCGAGAAGCTGCTTTACAAGCACAAAAGGTTACAACTGTGGGGTTTGCCAGCCTGGAATAATTTGGAAGGGATGTGTTTATTCTGATTTACTTGGCAATTCTAAACAGTGTAGCCTTAAGAGGGCTGTGTTTTGTTTGCAGTAATCCCTAGGTAGATGAGGTGCTCAGGGATATGGTTTAGCATAGGATGGGAATGGTTGGACTTGGTGATCTTAAAGGTCTTTTCCAACCTGGTGATTCTGTGATGCAGAATTGGTCTGTGTATTCTTATCTCTTGGGATTTCATCACATGTCCATGAAATTGCCTGTATGTCTTTATGTATATATTACAGTATGTATCAGAAATATGCTGCTCTAGCATGATTATTCAAGGAGAACTGTTTTTGAGCAGAGTTAACCTTGGGTTAAAATTATTTTAGTTCAACCTCTCGTTCTCAATATTCAATTTTTAAATAATGTTTTTACTACTCTATTTTTGAAATTTTCCTCAGCAAGAGCAGAGTTAGGCCAAAGCAAGGTTTTCTGGTTTATTATTTAGGCTTTTTTAACTATTGGGTTTTGAGAGCTGTCTGAGCTGTAAAAGCCATCCTCAGTAGCAGAGCTGATTTTGTATTTCATTCTCACAAAACCTGGATTTGGGATGCTTTTCTGCTGTAATAACTTGCAGTATGTAAACTCCTGTGTTTACCCCTCCTAGGCTCAGGACTCTTATCAGACTCCCCAGAACCCTGGAATAGTGCCCAGACCCAGTGAGCTTTACTACAG
Source organism: Zapornia atra (assembly GCA_013400835.1). NCBI lineage: Eukaryota > Metazoa > Chordata > Aves > Gruiformes > Rallidae > Zapornia > Zapornia atra. The sequence goes on along the minus strand of VZTU01003540.1, from coordinate 75,084 downwards.
TAAAATCGGACCCGCTTTAAAGGCGGTCGGGCTTAGTCTTGATGTGTCACGTCGTGACTGGCCCTTGAATGTCATGAGGGCTGTTCTAGAAGAACTGATGGAAGCAACTCCCCCAAATCTCCTAGCTAAGGAGCTCTGGTCATCATGTACCACACCAGATGAGTGGTGGAGAGTTACCCAGGTGAGTTATAACCCATGTATTTTCCCTTGAAAGGCTGTGTTTGTAATGGGATGAGGGGCAAGAAATGCCTAGGATGTGTTCAAGCAGTGATACTCATGAGTTAGGTGAGCTGGCACTGCTGAAGTGTCAGGTAACAGGAAATTTTGGCCATCTGGAATAGAAATATGGGTATAGACCTGATAACAACATATTGCTATGCTAGAATTATCAGTCTAAGACATGAAAAATCTTGTTAAGAAATCAAACAAATAGAAAACAGCTTGGAATAAGTTGGCTTTGATTTGTCTTACACTTAAAATAATGTTTTAAGATGGTAGTCAGTCAGATGTGTTGGCAGAGGATTCCCACCAATAATTTTTTCCTGAAACTCTCTTTAAAGTCGTATGCAAGATCCACTGCAGTTATGTCCATGGTTGGCTACATCATTGGTCTTGGAGACAGACATCTGGATAATGTTCTTATAGATATGACTACAGGAGAAGTTGTCCACATAGATTATAATGTTTGCTTTGAAAAAGGTAATTTAAAAAATGCTCTATGTTATTCAAATACAAGGCTTCCCTGCTTGGTCATTAAAAGAAACAACTGAATTTTTTATCTTGAAGGGAAGAGCCTTCGGGTACCGGAGAAGGTGCCGTTCCGCATGACGCACAATATCGAAACAGCTCTTGGAGTGACGGGGGTGGAAGGGGTTTTCAGGCTTTCCTGTGAGCAGGTGAGTTAGGGGGCTTGTGGGCAGCTGAGGGCTGCCGGTGCCAGATGCTGTCCTAGAGCTTTCACATTAAACATTCTGTCGCTGGTTTATAAAGCCTTCACCTCTTCTGCTGCGATTTTAGTCGGACTCGGGTTAGGTACGCCCTGCAGTAGGCAGTTAAGAAGTAGGAGGACGTTGGATACGTATGCAAGTAGTGGTGCAAGTACAGTTTGGGGTGGAAGGGGCGCTTGTGGCTCTAGGTGTAAAATGTGATGGGTTTTTTTGTGAAGTTTTGTGTCCCCGTCGTCTTCTGTCCTTTATCAACGTGACAGAGACACTGTCAAACAGAAAAACGCTCTGAACAAAGGAGGATTTTCCTCCTCATGGTCTGTTGCTAGAGTTTGTGGGGAAGGCTAGAGTGCAGTCTCTAGTTCTGGTGATGTTACTGCAGGCTAGCTGTGTTTGTATGTGCTGTGGTGGTCTGTGTGTGTAGGGGCTGGGGGTAAGTCACAGATTTCAGTCCCTCCTTGAGCATGGTGTCTTGTGTTTAAAGCCCTGCTGCTCTACAAGGATTCCACAAGGTCAGAGTGAGTCTGTTTCCCATCTGGTACAGGTCCTTCACATCATGCGGCGTGGCAGAGAGACGCTGCTGACGCTGCTGGAAGCCTTTGTGTATGATCCTCTGGTGGACTGGACAGCAGGAGGGGAAGCAGGCTTTGCTGGAGCTGTCTATGGAGGTGGTGGCCAGCAGGCTGAGAACAAGCAGAGCAAGAGAGAAATGGAAAGAGATATTACACGTAGCCTCTTTTCTTCAAGAGTGGCTGAGATAAAGGTGAGTTCCTTAGAACAACTTTCTCTTTTATAACCAGAGTGGTTCCTATGCTTTCACTTCATTTATTTGCTTTTTGGGGTGGTGGAAGAAGTGGCAATTGTTTAGCAGTAGTTAAAATGGCATTGAGCTGAATTGAGTTTGTACTGAGGGAGGCTCTTATGAGGAGATGCAGCTATTTGGTGTTTGTCTTCTGTGTGCTTAATTCTGAAATGTGTGTTAGTGTTTTGCCTGAATCTGGGCTACAGGAATAAAAACAGCAGTTGGAGAGCAGCCTAAAGAAAGAAGGGACGTTGAACTTTAAGAGGTGCAGTGCTGCAGGTAGTCCTAGATGAACAGCATCGATGGAGGGTTGTGTTGCCTTACATGACTTCCTCTTGCCTGTTTGAAGTCCTGTTCTAACACATCTGTGTCTTGCTTACAGGTTAACTGGTTTAAGAACAGAGATGAAATGCTTGCTGTGCTGCCAAAACTGGACAGTGGTTTAGATGAGTATCTGAGCCTGCAAGAGCAGTTGACAGATGTAGAAAAGTTGCAAGGAAAACTGCTGGAGGAGATAGAATTTCTGGAAGGGGCAGAAGGAGTGGATCATCCCTCCCACACACTTCAGCACAGGTACAGAGGAGCCAGGAATTCTGCCAGGAATCTCCCAGACCCATAGAGTTGGTAGCTTAGTAATGTGCTTGTGGATTAAATCTTAAAAATGTGTATTTGAAAGAGATGAACAGCTGGGGAGAAGTTATTCTTACAGTAAACAAGTCACTCCTTGTACAGAAGAACTATTTGAAACTCTTTTCCTTCTAAGCCTTATTTATGCCCTACATCTCCTACTCCATCAGTATAACCAGTGCTATTCCATGTCCCACACTTGACCCACGAGGCAAGAGACAGTGTGCTGAATGCAGTGGCCCATCAAATGAATCCCCATAATGTGGCTATTGATAAATAGCACAAAACTCTTCGTCTGAGTTTCTAATTCCTTCACTTATATTTTCAAGTTCATTTTTAAATTGGTCAAGGGTTTCAGGATTGCATGAGTATTTTTTAGGCAACCAGGATCAAATATCAATGCAACCTTGTTAAAATTGAATGCAGTTGATGAGACTATGATAATTATCTGGTCAACGAGGTTGGTGTGGGTTTGTATGCAATATAGTTAAGTCGTCTTTAGTCTTGTAGTACTCATGTGATTCTGTGCTTCAATAATTCAGGTATTCAGAGCACACACAGTTGCAGTCTCAGCAGAGAGCTGTCCAGGAAGCCATCCAGGTGAAGCTGAATGAGTTTGAGCAGTGGATAACACATTACCAAACTGCTTTCAGTAACTTAGAGGCACCGCAGCTTGCAAGTCTTCTGCAAGAAATCAGCACACAAATGGACCTAGGTATCAGTAGTGTTTGTGTCTTGGGTTTGGAATGGTTTGAAAGTAATTGGGATTTAATAGCAGGAGGCATTGAGTGTATAACTGAAAGGGAAAGCCCTGTATGTACCAGGGGTCCTTCAACGGGGAATATAGAGAACTTCAGGGCTCCTGTTCCAAGCTGCCAGAGGGAACCTCTCTGTCTTACCCCAGCTGTGCACAAGGTGTGCCTGGAGAAGAGAAGGCTGCAGGGAGACCTCTGAACCGTTTCCAGTCCCTTGAGTGGCTCCAGGAGAGCTGAAGAGAGGCTGGTGCCCAGGGCAGGGAGGGCCAGGCCCAGGGGAACGGCTTCAGCTGCAGGAGGCGGATGGAGAGGGGCTGGGAGGCAGAAATACTTCCCAGGGAGGGTGCAGGCTCTGGCACAGGGTGCCCAGAGAAGCTGGAGCTGCCCTGGGATCCCTGGCAGGGTTCAAGGCTGGGTTGGATGGGGCTTGGGGCACCCTGGGCTGGGTAGGGTGTCCCTGCCTGTGACGGGGGGGCACTGGGGGTGTTTGAGGTCCCTGCTGACCCAACCCATTCTCTGGTTCTATGATTATTTTCTTATCTTGTGCTCAAAATTCTCACTGTGAATCCTCAATGCCTCCCATATCCCAGTTAAGAGAATGGTTTTCATAAGATGCTCAGTGCTTGTATGCTCTAAAATGTGTAACCTTCAGAGATGGGCAGAGCTGAATTTCTAATCCTCCTTCTTAAAAGGGCCCCCAAGTTACGTGCCAGCAACAGCGTTCCTGCAAAATGCAGGCCAGGCACATCTCATCAGCCAGTGTGAGCAGCTGGAAGGGGAGGTGGGAGCCCTCCTTCAGCAGAGGAGATCCGTTCTACGGGGCTGTCTTGAACAGTTACACAGCTATGCAACAGTGGCTCTTCAGTACCCAAAAGCTGTGTTCCAGAAGCACCGAATAGAGCAGTGGAAAACGTGGATGGAAGAACTCATCTGTAACATGACGATCGAGCGCTGCCAGGATATCTTCAGGAAGTAAGAACAATGGATTGTTTAAAGAACTTCATTTTCCAACTGCTTCAGGTTTTTAATTCTCCAATTAAACTAAATACTTCTGCAAGGACCAATCTAATTATCAAGCAAGACAAGCTACAGTTGTAATTCCAGAGGTTTGGAGGAAAAGGATGAAAGGCTGCTTTAAAAATACCGTTTGAGTTTCAGCTGTGTACTGCAGTAACATTGGGCTGTAATGAACAAGTGAAGAACCAGGCTTGTGGCTTTAGGGGTTAGTGATGTTTAGGGGTTTTAGAAACTTCCAGTAATTAAAAATCACTGAAGTCCATTAATGATTTTTGTTTTTTAATTAAAGCAGATTTTCAAGCAATTTTTTTCCTTATTTTCCTCTCCAAAGTCTGGCCATTTCAGCAGTGCTGCTGCTTGGCTTGCAGGATCTAGATGAGATCCTCTAGATTCTAGACCCCAACCCTTGCCTCAGGGACTCCTGATTGCCTTTTGTCCTTGCAAACACTTAGGAAATGTACTTTCCCTTGGCAGGTATGAGATGCAGTACGCTCCTCAACCGCCTCCAAGCATGTGTCAGTTCATCACCGCCACCGAGATGATGCTGCAGCGCTTCGCGGCCGATATCAACAACAGGCTGATCAGGCAGGTGGAGCGGCTGAAGCAGGAGGCGGTGACTGTCCCTGTGTGTGAGGAGCAGCTGAAGGAGATCGAGCGCTGCATAAAGGTGTTCCTGCACGAGAACGGGGAGGAGGGCTCGCTCAGCCTAGCAAGCGTCATCATCTCCGCGCTCTGTACGCTCACCCGGTGAGTTGCCTTGTGTGACACCTTTTTGTGTGTGTTCACTGTTGGGACACAAAAGGAACAGTCACACAACGTAATTACCTGGAGAGGGGGACAACAGGCAGGTGGCCTAACCCGGTGTCGCTTTGTCCAGGCGGAATCTGATGATGGAGGGTGCAGCATCCAGTGCTGGAGAGCAACTGGTTGAGTTGACTTCAAGAGATGGAGCCTGGTTCTTGGAGGAGCTGTGCAGCATGAGTGGGAACGTCACCTGCCTCGTGCAGCTGCTGAAGCAGTGTCACCTTGTACCCCAGGACTTAGATATTCCTAACCCAATTGAAGCATCAGAAGCTGTTCACTTGGCTAATGGAGTATATATCTCACTGCAGGTGATACTTACTCTTATGTTACTTTTTCTTTCCTCATCCCCAACCTCCTAAGTCTTCAGCTAAGCCATTCTTAACAGCCTCTTCCTTCACCAGCTGAGTGTTTGCTTATGGTGCTGCTGAGTTTGGGGGTTTTTTGGTTGGGCCTTAGTCTTGGTTGCTGTATGTGGCTGAGCTGAGCAGGTGTTTCCTACTATGTCTCTCTTGGTTGAAAGAAACCATTTTGGTCTGTACATGCTAAATGGTAAAAACTGCTGTCAGGGAAGGGAAGAAGTTAATGTCAGGTTTAGAGATGTGCCAGCTTCTTGTCCTGCTGCTGTTCATTTATTCTGTTGCTGGCAGTCCAGAGCAACTCCCAGACTCTTTAATCCATGCTCCTGCTGGCTCTCCTCCTGCTAAGCCTTACTTATGTTCACCTGAAACAAGGAGTTTGAAAGAAATCCTGAAAACCTGTTTTATAGGCTCCTGTCTCCAGGATTGGGATAGCAAAAAAACAAATTTAAAACTCTGTGGCTTAGAAACATTTTCACTTTAATAAAACAAACAAAAACCCCGTTAGTGGCAGCTTGAGTGAGATAACTGCTGAAGATTTAGGTGTTTATGAACTGTGGAGGCTTTTGGTTTCCTTGCATTGTATTTGAAAGATACTTTCCTATGTAAGCACACTGAGATTTTTGTCAGTTCTGTTTCTTTGCTCTTCAAAGTATTCAGAATCTTTTCAGAAACCTGCCTGTAATCTAATTGCATTACAGCTGATATCTCTCACCCTGTGAGTTCCTAAGCTGTGTAGCTCACTGAGCAGGCAGGATAATGAATCTCTTTGGGTGTCTTGGCTCATTTTGGAGACAGAGCACTTTGGTTGCTTCCTTCTGTAGCTGCCTTTAGCCCTCTGGTGCGTTCTGCTTGGGGAAAATTGCTTTATCCCACTTGAGGTACTGGGTTTTTTTACCTGTGTTGATTCATGTGGTGTGAACAGGACACTAGCAAAATAATTGCTGTCTGGTGAGTTTTTGCTTCTCCTCCCTTGCCTGGTCCAATCAGTTTAGTAAATACTAAATTCACTGAATTTAATTTGCTCATTTATAGTTTTATAGAAAAACTGCATAATTTGCTGGAATTGATTTGCAAGGCATGCTCTCTGTACCACTAACACTCTGCTGAGGGTTGCTCTAATTCTTTCTGCTCATGCTGTCAAGGTAGTTGTTGCTGTGTTGTGCCAATGCCAACCCTTTGGATTTCTACAGGTTTTAAGGTATCTTACGTTTCTTTCCATGAAAAAAAACCCAGATTTTGATCCCTGGCTGGGCACCCTCATGTTGTTGTTCCGATCCTGCCTACGGCGTGACGCTGACATGGGACGCTGGACGTGATGCTTTGAGAGGGGAACGCTGCCTAACGTCTCCATGCCCGTTTCTCAACAGGAGCTGAACTCCAACTTCCGACAGATCATTTTTCCTGAAGCGCTCAGGTGCCTGATGAAAGGGGAGTACACTCTGGAGAGCATGCTCCACGAGCTGGACAACCTCATTGAGCAAACCACCGACGGCGTGCCCCTGCAGACCCTGGTGGAGTCTCTGCAGGCCTACTTACGGAATGCTGCCATGGGGCTGGAGGAGGAAACACACACTCATTACATCGATGTGGCCAGGTAAACCTCTTCTTGGTGCTGTTCAGGTGTGAGAGAAGTCTGCAGAGCATTAGTTTGTATAAATGTTGGTGTTTGAGGTGCGGGCTTTTCTTGCCCAATAATACCCTTGAGCAGAGTGCGGTGTCCCGAGTGCATGTGTGTCCCCTCCACACACAGACCTCCAGTAGGGAGTGACAGTGGTTTGCATTTACATCTGCTCACACCTGCCAACTTCCTCCAAAAGAGAGTTGTGGTTTTATGTTTGCACTTCAGGGATGCTAAAAATAGGAACCGGTCCGTTAGTCTGCGGGGGGAAAAAAGGGAGAGCTGGTAAGCACAGCACTCATCTCAGGAGGTTTGAGAAGCTTTTGCATAATGAATCTGTGATTTAAAAAGAACCCAAAACACAAACAAACCAACCCCTACCCAAACAAAAAGATTGTGTGTCTTTGATGTGGCATGGTGCCTTTCTGGGGAGATGCTAGGTGGCCAACTGAGCCAATTCAGAAGCTTCCTGCCAAGTAAAAGTGATCTGTAATCCTTTAATACAATCCCATCCTCTGCGGCACCCTTGCCTGTTCTTGTGGGACCAGCATGGGAGGACTCATGGGGTAAGCAGGGCAGGGAGGGTAGGAAGGGCCAGCAAAAATGTCACCTTGCTCAGGTGTAGCTTAATTCCACTCTGCTCTAGCTGTGGGATCATCAGTTTTAGAAAACACTATTTATTTATTGTAGACCAAGGAAAAACATGCATTTTGTCTCTTTTCTAGAGTACTTCATGCTCAGTACGGTGAGCTGATTCAGCCAAGAAATGGTTCAGTTGATGAAACTCCCAAAATGTCAGCTGGCCAGATGCTTTTGGTGGCCTTTGATGGGATGTTTGCTCAGGTGGAAACTGCCTTTGGTTTATTGATTGAAAAGGTATGGATTGGTACACTCTGAGTCAGGAATGTGAAAGCTTTATAAAAACAAAGCTAACTTCTTTCCCTTATGCTGCTCAGCTAAACAAGATGGAAATACCTGTTGCTTGGCGTAAGATTGACATCATTAGGGAAGCCCGCAGCACCCAGGTGAACTTCTTTGATGATGACAACAATCGGCAAGTTCTGGAGGAGATCTTCTTTCTGAAGAGACTGCAAACAATTAAAGAGTTTTTCAGGCTCTGTGGTACTTTCTCTAAAACGTTGTCAGGTAAATAAATGTTACCAAATACTTGGTGTTGCTTTGTCCCCTTCTCGTGCCGTGTCTTTTGAGAACAACATACAATGGTCCCTTGTACTGTAACCTACCCTCATGTGTGGCACGTGTGCAGGAACTAAAAATGAATTCCTGGGGTCTTGCAGTGTCTGCAAGTCAGACAATATTTATCGAGGTGCATCAAGTGTTTTGTTCATAAGAAAATGCTGTTTCTTTCCTTTGAAAGGCATCAGTTCCCTTGAAGACCAGAACGCAGTGAATGGACCCGTTCAGATTGTCAATGTGAAAGCCCTTTACAGGAACTCTTGTTTTAGTGAAGACCAAATGGCCAAACCAATCAAGGCTTTTACAGCTGACTTTGTGAGACAGCTTCTAATTGGCCTTCCAAATCAAGCCTTGGGCCTGACGTTGTGCAGTTTCATCAGCGCTTTGGGCGTCGATATCATTGCTCAGGTCGAGGCGAAAGACTTTGGAGCAGAGAGCAAGGTCTCTGTGGATGACCTGTGCAAGAAAGCTGTGGAGCACAACATCCAGGTTGGGAAGTTCTCCCAGCTGGTCATGAACAGGGCCACGGTGCTGGCCAGCTCCTATGACACGGCCTGGAAGAAGCATGACCTGGTGCGCAGGCTTGAAACCAGCATCTCTTCCTGCAAGACCAGCCTCCAGAGAGTGCAGCTGCACATCGCCATGTTCCAGGTGAGGCTGCGCCACACCGGAGCGCACTCCAGATTGTGTCTGTGGGAAGCCAGCTTGGGTTCCTCTGAGCACAACAAGCCATTTGTTCTGTTGCTTGAGCTTTACAGTGTTTAATAGACTCGATAAGCATTTTAGATTTAAATTACTCTGTGAATGCACAAGGAAGGAGGAGCTAGCTGCTTTTCAAGACTGCCTGCTTTACAAGATGCAAACGTGGCAATGCAAAATCCTCTTCAGTCAATACAAGTAATTAGTTTATCAGTAACCATTAAGTGCTTTATTGGGAAGCCATTCACTGGCTCTCTTATTAGCAATGCTGTCCCGTTCTCCTCTTTCAAACAGACTGTGATTTAAGGGAGGAGATGGCATAAGTGGAGGGTTTAAACCATTGCTGAATGCACTGTCTCCTTGCTCTGCTGTTTGTCTCCTGAAAAACTAAAAATAGCAGCAGCATCAATCTGAAAACATCCTTTAGATAAATGTACACTTCCAATAAATGTGTGCCATGAACTCTGCTGGTACCTGGCAGGGGGGCAGTATCGCTGAGCCTCCTTTCCTGGGGGTCTGTAGGGTGATGTCAGTTAAACCTTCTCCTAGGCTGGTGAGAATTGCCTTGGCCTTGACGTCTCACAAGTGAATTGTTACTGAGCATTGATGACTTTTCCTTGAGATCAAGGAAATGTCTGTAAATCACTCCTAGTAAGTTAAGGACTGACACAAAACATAGTTTAACTTATATAAGTATATACTCTAATGATGTAGAGCTTTTAAGCGTGGCAGTATCACCTGACACCTCGCCCTCTTTAAACACCCTGACTTCTCACCCATACTAGAACTGCTGTTTGTGAAACGAGGTGTTTTGTGCTGAGCATATCGAGTGTTCTTTTCTGTTTTAAAGTGGCAGCACGAAGATCTCCTCATCAGTCGCCCCCAGGCCATCTCCGTCACTCCTCCGCCTCGCTCGGCCATTCTAGCCAGCATGAAAAAGAAGCTTCACACGCTCAGCCAGATTGAAGCTTCAATCGCAACGGTCCAGGTACTGCTGTTCTGGTGGGGGTTTGTTCAATGTGACTCCAACACAGGCTGCAAAACTCCCTGCCACCTCTTGCTGTGGAAGGCCAGGTTTAGAGGTGTATCCCTTGGTCTCAGTTTGCCACGCAGACCCTGATGTTTGATTTCTGCTGCCTCATACAAAATATTCTCTGGAATGTCAGTAAAGCTGTTAAATGAGTGGAAATAGGAATGTGGAAAGGTACCTTCTGAAAGCTACTGTGCTCCTTTTCTTTAAGCTTGTCCAACTTACACCATCCTTACTCTCATTTTACTAGCAACGTGTCAGAAGTTCCTCTGTAGATGTCGGTGGGTCGGTTATTCTGTGTGCTGTGGCTTGGCTCAGCTCTTGGGACTTTTGGATATCAGCAATACAGAATATTTAATTGAAATGAATACTGCTTAGCTTCTTGAATTTTAATTTCCTTTTTAATTGTGAAGGCTTGTTTGCAGTAATTTTTTGAAGGTTAGCTGTAAATAGTTGAGGACTCCTGTAACTTTATACAAATTTTAGTCCTGAAATGTGATTACTTCTAACTTTTGCATATATCTTTTCTGTTGGGTTAAAATCTAGACAGGTGACTATTTCCAACATAATCAAATCCAGTTGTGACATGCTGGAAATGAACCTTTAAAGAGCACAAGCTAGCACTTGTCATGAATACTACATCCTTTTATGTCTGTGGGTATAGAAATGTGTCTGCATGTGTTACATATAAACTTTAAAGAAACATTAGGCTTAAGTTGATATATATCAGTACCCGTGAGCTGTATGTATCTGGTTTTCTCTTCGCCAATGCAGGAGAAGCTAGCAGCGCTTGAGGCGAGTATTGAGCAGCGACTGAAATGGGCAGGAGGTGCCAATCCTGCGCTGGCCCCGGTCTTGCAGGATTTCGATGCCACTATTGCTGAAAGAAGAAGCCTTGTGCTGAAAGAGAGTCAGAGAGCGAGTCAGGTACGTGAGGACAGGACCACTGACTAGGTAAATGTGTGCTCTGTATGTCCTGCTTGAGAGTTATGTAGAAGGGGCTTTTCCTCCTCAGCATCTGACGAGCAAACAGAGCTAAGGAAGTACTTCCGGGGATCCTTTCTGGGGATCCCACTTGAGGAGTGAGATGCATAGTCTCTGGGGGAATTGCTGCAGGGTTGGATGGCCCCATACTGATACTGCTGCTGTGAGAGAGCAGCTTGCCTGCTGCTGTATTTAAAATTCCCCCTCTAAGGACACGGAACAAAAGCAGTTTGTACGATAGTTTAATTGGAATACTTTCTCTCACTCTTGCTTTGGTTTTCAGGTGACTTTCCTCTGCAGTAACATCATCCATTTTGAAAGCTTGCGTACCAGGACAGCAGAGGCCTTAAACCTGGATGCTGCATTGTTTGAACTTCTCAAACGCTGTCAGCAGATGTGCTCGTTTGCATCGCAGTTCAACAGCTCAGTGTCTGAGCTGGAGCTCCGCCTGCTGCAGAGAGTGGTGAGTAAAGGGGAAGGGGAAATAGCTAACAGTAAGGTGTTGCACTTGGGTCAGAAGAATCCCAGACATAGATGCAGACTGGGAGAAGAGCCCCTGGAGAGCAACCCTGCTGAGCAGGACCTGGTGTCATGGTGGATGAGAAACTCCCCATGAGCCAGCAGTGGCTCTTGCAGCTCGGAAGGGCAATGTGATCCTGGGCTCCATCAGCAGAGGGGTGGCAGCAGGGACAGAGGGGATTGTCTCCCTCTGCTCTGCCCTCGGGAGGCCCCATCTGGAGTCCTGTGTCCAGAGCTGGGGCCCCAGTACAAGAAAGATGTGGGACTGTTGGAGAGGGTTCAGAGGAGCCACGGAGATGCTCAGAGCATCTCCCCTACGCCCCCATGCTCCCGAGGGTAGAGCAGCTCCTCTACAAAGAGAGGCTGAGGGAGCTGGGCTGGTTCAGCCTGGAGAAGAGAACGCTGCAGGGGGACCTCATTGCAGCCTTCCAGTCCCTGAAGGGAGCAGAGAAATAGGAGTGGAATCAGCTTATTCAGGAGGCAGAGACTGGCAGGACAAGGGGGATGGATTAAAGCTAAAGGAAGGAAGGTTTAAGTTAGGTATTAGGGGGAAGTCTTTTACAGAGAGAGTGGTGAAGGGCTGGAACAGGCTGCCCAGAGAGGGGGTGGATGCCCTGTCCCTGGGGGGAAGTGTTCAAGGCCAGGTTGGATGGAGCCCTGGGCCACCTTGTGTAGTTCCAGGCCTGGAGGTTGGTGGCCCTGCCTGTGGCAGGGGGTTGGAGTTCTGTGATGCTTGGGGTCCCTTCCAACCCAGTCCAGTCTGGGATTCTATGATTCTATACAGAATCGCCATGATGATGAGCTTACATCATGAGTGTTGTTCTAAACTAACGTTGTGTGACCCTTCTGGGGGGCTGTGGGGCATGGAGCTCATTCCGTACATGTGGCCGTGGCGCCGGCACAGCCACAGACTCGGACTGTGGGTACAGATACACGAGTGTGTCTCTTCCTTTCAGGGCACCAGCCTGGAACACCCAATCGGCAGCTCGGAATGGCTTCACTCTGCTCACAAGCAGCTGACCCAGGAAATATCCACACAGAGAACAGCACAGACAGAGAGAGAACAGCAAATAGAAACAGTCTGTGAAACCATCCAGAATCTGGTGGATAGTATTAAAACTGTGCTCACGGGTCATAACAGGCAACTCGGGGATGTCAAACATCTCCTGAAAGCTATGGCAAAGGTATGCTGGGCACTTCAGGAGGTTATGGCTCTAGACCACGCCAGCAGAGCTTACAGCTGTCACTCTGTGTGCTTAGAGTATCGAGAAACAGGATACGGGGTTCAAGATCTGGACTCTTGGAGATGAGATGGATTTTATAAAGCTTTACTTCTCAAGTTAGGCTCATCAGGCTTTGGTCAAATTAAACCTTGTTCTCATTTGGCAATTTAAAGATTTTATTTGTGTTTACAAATCCCCTCTTGGCTTTTGATCAGTAAAACATTTGATCCCTTCCAGATGTATTTCCGTGAAACGTTACCTACTGAAACTCCCAGTTATGTGCTGGTAGCAAAGTCTTGTGGTGGGTTTTCTGTGTTTTCTTTTGTTTTTAAATTGGTCGGAAGCAGCAGCGCTGAGGTACCAGCAGGCTGACTCCTGTCCTTACCTCTGCCATCAGAGTGGTTCCAAAGAATGTTTATCAATAAGGTGATAGGTGCTTTATATAAATATATATATTTGCCACAGCTGTGTGGCAAACTGTGGGGCTGGGAAGGCAGAGGGATGCTGGGCTTCCCCCTCAGCTGGAGCATAGCGATTAATTAGCCTTCTTGCATGTCTCTTACAGGATGAAGAAGCGGCTTTGGCGGATGGTGAAGATGTTCCCTATGAGAACAGTGTTAGGCAGTTCTTGGGCGAATATAAATCATGGCAAGATAATATTCAGACAGTTTTGTTTACGTTAGTTCAGGTTATGGGTCAGGTCCGCAGTCAGGAACACGTTGAAATGCTGCAGGAAATAACCCCCACCTTGAAAGAACTAAAAACCCAGAGCCAAAGGTAAGGAGGTCACCTTCTCTCAGGTGAGGGCATTCTGCTTGTACCTGGCAGAAGCAGAGTGTGCCCTACCACCCCGGAGGTCCTCAGAACCCTTCTGACAAATGTCACTTGTTCCTTCTGAGCTGTCAGTAATTCAAGCAGTTGCATGAATATTTATCAACCCTGTTCTGTTTCCTAGTGTCTACAATAATCTGGTGGGGTTTGCATCACCCTTAGTCACGGATACATCCAACGAGTGCTCCAGCCCAACGTCGGCTACTACGTATCAGCCAACCTTTGCTGCAGGTAGTAGTTGGAGAAGCCCAAACGTTACATTGATACTGGAGAGGGGATCACAAGTTTAATTAGATTTTGAAATAGAGACAAAAGCCTATAAAATTCAAGTCGTTGGTGCACAATACCAAATGACCACTTGATCTCATAGCCTGTGGGATCTGGAGTCACTCCACAAAGCCCACAATACATGGGACATGTTGTCACCCTGTTGACTGAGCTGTGGTCTCTGAAGTTAGTGTTACAGCGTAGGGTGGCTTGGGAATTAACCTCAAAATCCATTTGTGCTCACAAAACTGTCTTTACAGTTAAAAGCATCAATGGAGTTTCTCATGAGCATAGGTTTCTTCCTTTTAGAGGCTTATTCTGCTCTCAGTATTTGGACTAATCAGATTCCTGATTTCTCTCAAGAACAAGAATTGCATTTTCCAACTTCATACAAAGTGATAGAATTGGATGTTGAGAGCCTGTGAAAACTTGCTTAATGGAAATAAATGTTAGGCAGCAGAACAAAGTTGCTTGTTTGTGAAGTGAAGTTAGCAGAGAGGAACTGGGGCAGTTTAAAACAGCAGTTTAAAACGTGTTTGTACAGAAGTACTGATAGCTGCATCTGATACACGTTTCATTGTGCCTTTTCTCACATCTGTAGTACATTCTCTTCAGTACTTTAAGCACTTCTGAACTTCCTTCACAGCTGTACGCAGCAACACGGGGCAGAAAACTCAGCCCGAGGTGATGTCGCAGAACGCAAGAAAGCTAATCCAGAAGAACCTGGCCACGTCAGCGGATACCCCTCCCAGCACAGCCCCAGGAACTGGCAAGAGTGTGGCCTGTAGTCCCAAAAAGACAGCCAGGGACCCTAAAACAGGAAAAGGTAAATTCGGGGCTTAAACAACCACTGCTCCCCAAGCAGCCCCAGACCCCGCTGCTAAGGACAGTGACAGCGATCCCCAGCCACCTGCTTGGGAATGTAAAATTGAAGCCCTGTTGTTTTGTGCCTCCAGCCGTGCAGGAAAGGAATTCGTATGCAGTTAGCGTGTGGAAGCGGGTCAAAGCCAAGCTAGAGGGCCGAGACGTGGATCCCAACAGGAGAATGTCTGTTGCTGAACAGGTGAGTCAAGCTCTAGCAGTGCAGTGCCGGTCCTCGCTCTGAGCGATGGCAGGCAGCCCGTGTGTGTGCCTGCTGAAGGACTGCAGCCCTGTTGTGATGGGGGGCTCCTTCTGAGGGCTGTGATTTAAATCCCAACACAGATCAGGGCATGCTGCTGCCTTGATTTGCTGCTTTTCTTTTTTTGTCAAACATTTTTGTTTCTTAAGTCATAGATTTATACAGACATGTTTTGCCCTTTAGAAATCAGCAGGCCCTCTGCACCTGTCTGAAGGATGGAACACATCTGTGCTTATCAGCACAGCACAGCCATGCCCCTGTCTACCAGAAGGGCATTAGTGGACCTAAATGTCCATATAAATTCATGGAAACCCCAAATTATTTGGGTGGGCAGGGCCCTCAGCCTCCCAATAGCCCCCCTGCCACGGGCAGGAACATCCCCTCCAACCCAGGGTGCACCAAGCCCCATCCAACCCAGCCCTTGAACCCTGTCAGGGGTCCAGGGGCAGCCCCAGCTTCTCTGGGCACCCTGTGCCAGGGCCTCCCCCCTCCCTAGGAAGGGTTTCTGCCTCCCAGCCCCTCTCCAGCTGCCCTCCCACAGCTCAGATGTTGTGACTGTCCCAGGGTAGGAGCTATGGCTGGGATGATGCGTGATCTTTCTTTGCCCCCCCCCAGTACTTTCTTTGCACCTGGTTAGGTGAGGTCAGGTTTGCAGTCACTGCAGGGTTTTGTCTGCTGAAGTTTGGTATTTGCAGGTGACATTGGCCAGTAAATGTTAAGATCACGTAAGCTCTTTAAGAAAACAGCTTAATTTTAATTACTTGTTTGACCTTTTTAATAGGTTGACTTTGTGATTAAGGAAGCAACTAATCTAGATAACTTGGCTCAGCTGTATGAAGGTTGGACTGCCTGGGTATGAGTAGGGCGAGCGCAGATCAGTCTGGTTCAGCGAGGTCAGACATCCACCAGAATCAACTCGGCCTCAGGCATCCGTAGCCGCACCACAGTCGGTGGTGATGAATACTGGGGCTTAATCTGAGGAAACCTAGGAAATCTCGGTGCACTGGGAAGTGAATCCTGCAGGATAGCTGCACTCAGGGATACGCTACACACAATGGTCTGCAACCCCCACGGTCAAGGGTGAAAGCTCACCGCTTGAACACCACGGTTTGTCTTTCTGCTACGGAAGAACTGCAAACATGTCGGGAGGGTGAGCTGCAGAAAGCAATCGGGATGCTACAAACCGCAGAGCGATTTGGAACTCAATTCCACCTGACCCTGTGAACAATTCAGGAAACACCGAACCCTGTTCAAAGAAAACCGAAAACAATGGGGCCATGAAGAAATCACAGCAAGGGAAGATTTGATGCATTCGGATTCTTGGTACTCTTGTTGCGTGGCAACAGTGCTGGTTGGGGTCGACCAGTCCGGACGGAAAAAGGCTGCAAAATGTCAACTTCAGAAATGGACTGAAAGCAAAGAGCTGTACATCAGATCTACGCTGCATTGGAAGAACTTCTGAGATAGAAGAAAAAGCCTTTGTTCTCTTCTTTTCCCTTTCCTCTCTCCTGTCTCCCCTTCCTCCCGGCCTCTCCTCGCACACGCCCCTCTTGGCTTGTTCTTGTAGGTTAGGCGTACTTCCAATAGACCTTTGATTTCCATCCTTCTCCTTCACAGTTTAGTCAAATTAACAACATTTTGTTTGGTAAACGAAGTTTCCAAAAGCACTGAAGACACAGAACATCAACGATGACATCTGAGTTGGGACGGTCAAATGCAAAATGTGATTTTGGTTCTTTTTAAAGTCATTTCTGTGATTATTATGTACAGTTTCTCAAAATTGTCACTGTGCATCTAAAAGTAATGATTCCTCCTGGCATTTGATTTAATGTGCACTTCCCTCTGCTTGCAGTGTACACTCTTTTGTAATTCAAATTGTCCCTCCAATCTCATCCTACTGTGATTGCTGTAGTTTCTTTTGTACGACGTAGCTAATCCAATGTAATCTTTACCTTTTTAAAAACCAGGATAGAGTATCTAGTAGAGTTTTACATTGTTGATGACAGATGAACAATAAAGTGATGTTCTGGTGGAGGTAGAGTGATACGCTTTTTACTTCACTTTCCTAATACTTTTAGTTTACACTTGTAAATGATAGTGCTTTGGTTCACAGAGGTGTGTGTGGAACCCAGGGAAATGAAGGACTCTCCAATTCTGGTTCAAATAGGTCTGGAAAGGTTCCTGCCAAGTGATTTTTTTCTTTGCCATATTCCTTCTGGAGCCGGTTGTTCAATAATGCATCCCTAGGGACTCTTCCAGCCAGGCTCATGGGTTTGCAATCAGTTCTGCACTCAAAGTGTGACTGCAGTCAGAAAAGTCTCTCTAAGAATGGCATCTTCTTACTTAGATCTGTGTCCTGCTTGTCTGTCGGGTGCCTCAAAGGGTTCTCACTCCCTTGTTGAAGCAGAACGCCTTTGGGAAAAGGCAGCTGCCTTTTCTTGGAGCAAACCAAGCTGACAAGAGTCCAGCGACAGTGCTGTACAGGAGCTGTTGGCTGAAGCAGAAATGCACCAGTGTTCCCAGCCCTGAGAAACCCTGTGTAAAAGGTTTCTCTCTCTGAACTGGCTGAATTTGGTACACATGGTTGCTGAAAAACAATGGATGCTATTTGAGTCACTTTTCGGAGTCAAACCACGCTTTAAATACAGCATTTTTCCAATCAGAATTTGAGTATTAAAGGATTTGAGCCAAGCTCCATTTAATGGTGTGGACTTGGAGCAGTTCACCTGAGTAGAAAGCTTGGCTGGTGATTTTCAGGTACCATCAATTAACACCACGCCTAAGTACTAGAGGAACTTGTGTTACTTCAGGATTTGCACTGTGCTGCCTGCTCTGCCTCCTCAGTAGGTCTTAGAATCCCCTTTCTCCTCCGTTGCCAGTTTGTTGTGGACATGCACTTAGATGTGTGAGAGTTTCCAGCAGACATGTGGCCTCTTCCCATCCTGCTCTGCCCGCTCAGGCAAGTGGTGGGCTCTGTAGCCCAGGATCCCCCTGCCAAACGCATTCCGCTGCTACTGCCCGAGCCCTGTGCTGCAGGAACAAGGGGTTTGCACGTTGGGGTGAGGAACGTTCCTGTGCAGAATGAGAGCACTTGAGGCTGAGGCTGTTGGTCCTTTTTTTTGTCTTTCTCCAGTTAAAAGTAATCCTATGAACAGTCTGTTCAGAGCACTGTAGTGACAGGAGTGTGTTGTACATGCTGTTTTGTTTCTTGGAAGCTGGGGGGGAGGGTAAGGGAGGGGTCAGCACACTCACCTGTGGCTTGTGTATTATGCCTCTGCTATCCAGAAATGAAACACTTGTGTGGAGATGGGTTCTTACTGAGTAATGTAATAAAGTTTTAAAAAAAGAAAAATAACTGCATTCGTTTCCTTCTGTGTCAAACTACTTGTGGGTGTGAAAATTGAGGGGGGAGAATTAACCATCCCACTTTGGCCAAATAAAACACCAATCCAAACTTAGGGAGGGATTCTACAGACTGAAAGTTGTGTAGCTGCTGCTGAGCAGACAGCTCCTGTCCTTTGGGCGTGGTGGGACTGTCGGTGTTGGTGCTTTGGGTGCTCATTTTCCTCAGTGAGTGCTGACAGAGTGGCAAATTAGTGCAGCCTCAGTTAAACCTTGGTGCAGACTGTGTGCAGGCACCTTACATATCCCATCAGACCATGCTAAGAGAGGATTGTGCCTTCGCTTGCCAGGGGGGCACAACTGTGTGATGTATCAGTGTAACCCAGATTGAAATCAGTGTGCGTGGTTGGGGGCTTTAGTACCTTGTGGGCACTTGGATCTCCCTTTCCTTCACAAGACTCCTTCAGCCTGCAGTGAGCAGGTTGTGGAAGCAGTGATATGTTTTGTCTGTAGTTTTTCAAACCTCCATAAAAACCTCAGCCGTTCCATGGGGGTGAGGGCGCTGCTTTCCCAAGGAGAATTCAGCGGTGATGATGGGGAGCAGAGATCCTGTCTACAGCCTGCGGAGGACCCCACGCCACAGTGGGTGGAAACACCTCAAGAGTGCTGTGACCCTGTGGGAAGCCTGCGTTAGAGCAAGCTCCTGGCAGCGCAACCTTCAGCCTGTGGAGAGACCAACCCACACTGGAGCAGGTTTGCTGGGGGACTTGTGACTGGGGGCAGCAGGCTGGATCAGTCTGGGCCTGAAGGTCAGTACCCTGTGGGAGTGACCCACCCTGGGGCAGCTGGGGAAGAGCTGAAGCCCTGTGGGAAAGAACTCATGTTGGAGAAGTTTGTGGAGGACTGTCTGCTGTGGATGGGACCCCATGGTGCAGCAGGGGAAGGGTGCTGAAAAGGGGAGTGAGCGATAGAGAGGCTTTAGTGGGTGGCCTCCAGCCAGGGCCAAACCATCCCAGACTAATCAGAATTATTGCTGGTGTCGCTTCCTTATGAAACGGGCTTTGCTTTGAGCTTTGCTGTGGTAAAATTATGGATTTGGAGGCAGAAAACATCAGTAAGTGCAAAACAGAACTACACAGATACTCACAGCTTTTAGCAGTGTGTAAATGAACTCCAGAGTTGTGCAGCAAAGCCTTTATTCCTCAAACTTGAACAAACTCGAACGACCGTGAAAAGCCCTAGGAAAG
Organism: Zapornia atra; assembly: GCA_013400835.1. Classification (NCBI taxonomy): domain Eukaryota; kingdom Metazoa; phylum Chordata; class Aves; order Gruiformes; family Rallidae; genus Zapornia; species Zapornia atra. Next base: position 55,699 of record VZTU01003540.1, on the reverse strand, counting down.
ATCAAACACCACAGTACAGACAGGGTTTTGTTTTTATAGTACCAACCCTGGTCCTTCTCCTTTTCCTCTCCATGGAGCTGGCCAGCCGGGATGGAAAGCTCCTGCAGTTGTGCGGCCAGTTTGCTGTGGCTGGGGGGGTGCATTACAGGGGTCGCGATTAACGCTGGAGCTGAAACATTAACACAGCCGAGTCAGAGAAGGAACGTTTCTATCCTACCGCTCTCCTCCCGCGCTACTCCGGCTCCTGCGAAGGCAAGACAGCGAGCTGCTGGGCGGCCCGCCAGCGGCCTTCAGGGCCGGGACCCTCCCAGGTGCTTCATGGGTCTCCCGGGCGGGCGGCGATGCGGCACCTCGAACCCGCTTCTCGTCGGTCACCTGCACCGGTGCCGAGAGGGCAGCGGCTCCTGGCCCGCCGCACGCCCGCAGCGCCGGCCCCGCCTCAGGGAGGTACCGCGGCCTGCGTCCCGCCCGCGGCTTGACCGGGG
>VZTU01003540.1:0-54783 GCA_013400835.1 Zapornia atra | reverse complement strand
CGGGGGGGGCGGGGGAGCCGCTCTGTTGCCCGCGGGTTGCGGAAGGGCTGGCCGCCGATCGGCCCTCCTGGCCGCCGGGCGAGGGGGCGGGGAGCTGGGCCTGCTGGCGAGGGCGGCCTCGGCCCGCGAGCCCCGGGGGCATCGCCTCCCCGCTTCGCCCTGGGAGGGCTCCCGTGTGGGGCGGGGCCGGCCCGCGCCTCGGAGCCCGCTGGGGCCTGGGCGTCGCTGGGGTCCAGCCGGTGTGCGGGGTAGGGCTGGCGGTCGCGGCTTTGTGTCTGGCTGTCCCGGCGCCTCCGGGCCCCTCCGGCTGCCGCTGCGGGGCGGGAGCCGGGTGCTCGGCCTCAGAACGCCGAGGATGGGCGGGGATGCGGGGACACCTGCCTGAGCGCGGGGACGCGTGTGTTTATCTCCGTCGCCAATAGCGGAGAAGGGGCCGCTGTTGGGGCCGCGGGGCCGGGGCAGGGCGGCCCTCGGGTGTCTGGGCAGCGTTGTGGGGGGCTGTGGAGCGAAGGCGGTGTTAGGAAGAGCTCTCTTCAGTTCTCTGCCTGGCCCGGGGGACGGCTGCGTTCCAGCCCGACAGGCGGGCTGCTCTCAATAGCCCTGCTGTACAAGACACTATTGCCCGGTGGATTTCCTCTGGGCTTTCATATTAAACGCGGGCAGAGGTAATAACAAAAGCCTGTTGTAAAATATCTTGTGGCAAAATGCAGTGGGGGGTTTTCCCCTCCCTCCCTGTATGACAGCTTGTATTTATAGCATGAAGTAGATAGGATAACATCCCCAGCAGCCTGCCAGGTAGTTTTAATACTGGGGTTTTTTTGTGTCCTGGGCTGTAGTTTTTAAATAGCTTATGTTAGTATCACTCAGTAAAACTGTACTTCCCGTGGTAGCTGTGCTCAGCTCCCCTTGTTGTTCTGGGGGTGTCAGGCTTCTCACTTGCAACCCTTGTGCTGGGCAGCTGAGAGTGGAACCTGCCCCGTTATCTCTGCACAGCATGTGTGGGGCTTGGCAGCTTCTCACCTCTTGCTGCTTGGGTGGAGATCTGTCCTGTTCATGTTTACCTGAGTTTTGTAATCTCTGAGAAACCTTGCCCTGCTGAGGGGAAACTGTTTAGCTGGGTTAAACACGGAACACCTCAGGTGAACTGCTTAGCAAGCTGGTGTGAGAGTGGAAGATGTGTGAGGAGGGGCATAGGAGTAAAATATGAAGAGGAGTTAAAGGCTGACTGATCACTGTCTCGGGCAGCTTGTGGCAAAACTGCCTTTGCAGCCTGAGTGTGGTCAGCAGGGTAACTTCTCTCTGCTGTGGAGTCTGGGTTTTAGCTGCCTTTTGCATAATAAAAAAAGGGTGTTGGGCAGCAACTGGAAAGTTTCAGTTTAATGTGTTGAAGTTGCCTTTGAAAATACATAAATAGGTTTCACATTGCAATTTTCCTGATGTCAGTGTTAACAACTTGAGAGGTTTTAGCTAGGCTTTACAAGTTGACTTTAACTCCTTGCTGCCCTGGAGGAAGGAGTACTGTAGAGGGGAGACTGGGTGAAAACTCCTTGATGAAACCTGGGTGGAGGTAGCATTTGGTCTAATAATGTATGCTACTGCTTGGTTGGGATCTTGACTCTGAGTGTTGCTGCTGTGATGTCATAACTTGCTACAAAACTCAGACTGTTATTAGCAATTTAATTACTCAAGCAGGTTTGTGTCTGGGGTCTTTAATTATGACACTTATTTTTAAGCAACTTTTAAGCATGGGACTTAATTCGATGCTCTGGTTAGTAATAAGAGTTTTCTTCTCTTTCTGTAGGCTGTAGAAATTGCTAGCTTGGAAGAGCATTTGCAAGGATGGGGAGAAGTGATTCTGATGACGGATAAAGTCCTTCGCTGGGAGAGAGCCTGGTTTCCTCTGGCTCTGATGAGCGTGGTTTCCTTTTCTTTCCTGTAAGTAGCTTGTGGAGGGAGCCTGGAACACTGTTGTGCTTTCCTGGCTGGCAGCAAACCCATGAAGTAAATTAGCAAGGCAGCTTTAATAATTTAACAGGGAGGCTTGTATTCCAGGCTCAGTTTGTCTCCTCTGGCTTTTTCCCCCAAACCAGCAGTGATATCACTAAGGAAAACTTTTCTACAGGGAAACTTGCATCTTTGATGTGGTGGTTAGGGTGAGTTCAGTTTAGTTTATGCAACTTGTTTGTTCTTTTTACACTCTGCCCTTTTGTTGGGAAGTATTAGTTGTGAAGCTTAGCATGAGTGTTGGCATAATTAACTTGATATAAGTGGCTAAATTTGCCAAAACTGTAGACCACAAGCAATGAACTTTCACCTGATATATTAAATTTTTGCTGCACCCTTTCCTAGTGAAGTCAAAGGTGGGCCCAGAGCTAGTCTAAGCTGGAAGATAAGGAGGCTGCAACTGGCAGCAGGGTTGGCAGCCATAGAGATAAGCAAAGCAGCCTGGCTAGAGACAGAGAAAGGAGGATGTTGCCCGTCTCTGGATTGGAGCTATGGAACAGGCTTGCTGGAGGCTCATGTGCATAATGTGATAGTAGCTGAGATGATTCTGACCTGCTTTTTACAGAGAAGTGCCCACACCAGCTGTGGAGTTTGCTTTTGGAGTAAGGAGAAGGGAATTAAAAAGTTGAACCAGGTGAAGCAGGGATAATCAGTCTATAAAATACATATAAATGTTATGGTCTTCAGGAGTGGTGAGGAGGATGGAAATCAAATAAAACTGAAAAGTAATTCTTAAAAGAAGTAATTTCATGAACTTCAGGGTGTTCTGTAACCAATTCAGTGATTATGGCAGAAAGGATCTTGTCTTGAATAATCCTTGGAGGAAATAGGAGTTCAGATCCTGAATCAGTTCTGTATCCAAAAGGAGCCTGAAGATTCAGTCCATGTGGATAGAAAGACTGGTCCTGCCACAGACTATGCCATTTCTCTCCTTGCATTATGTGATGTTCAGGAAGTTCTGTTCAGTGTAAACAAGCAGCACGTGGTGCAGCTGAGTGTTAGCAAACACTCAGGAGATGAGCTAGTTCCTGCCCTGTACCCACACCACCCCATCTGCCTGGTGGCACACGCAGTATGTAAAAGCACAGTGCTGGCCTAATTGGAGCCTTGTGGCTCCCCATCCAGAACAGGTTTGGTTAGCTCTCAGAGTGACACAGCAAATGACAGCCAGAGTGGGCCTGAATTCTGTGACTGATGTGGAACCAGCAAGGTCAGAGCTTCCACTCTGCCTGGTGGTTTGGTGTTTCTTCACGCCCTCACCCCTGGCCAGTGGTAGGTCCCTAGATGTCACCTCTGAGAGAAATAATGGTGAATTTTTCCTTCTCCTGCCCTTGGTGCTCAGCTTGCTCCATTGCAGCATTTCCTTGCTTGGTGCAGTAAGAAAAACCTCTTTATTTTTACCTGTATTTCTTTGCAGTAGTGTTGAAGTACTCTGTGTTAGTAATATGAGTGAATCTGAGGGGTGGTGTTGAGGTTGGGCATGAGGGTAGAGCTGCTGCTTGGAGTCCATGTGAAGAGATGATGAAATATGTTGAGTGCTCAGCAGTCTGAGCATCCAGAAATCATTTCTGTTACCTTCTTTCTGCAGGATGATCTACTACTTGGACCCATCAGTTCTTTCAGGAGTCTCCTGTTTTGTTATGTTCCTCTGTTTGGCTGATTATCTTGTTCCTGCGCTTGCACCAAGAATCTTTGGCTCGAATAAATGGTGAGAGAAACTTGAATTCCAACAGTTTGAGTGCAAATAAATTGTGAACTTTATCAATATAGGTGTCTGACTTAAATATCAATTACACTGTAGAGTCACTGTTGTAAGAAATCAGTAAGCTCTAATGCCTGATGAGGTCACGAGCAAGGTGGACACCTTTACATAAAAGATTACTGCTCCTTTATTGCTTCTTCCAGCAACATACAGACTTTTTTTAAGGAGTAGGCACATTCTTTGCTCTCCATTAAGGGTGCTAGTTAGTTCTGCTAAACTTGTTTTAGTAATTAAGGGGTAATAGACACTGAGAAGTAAAATAATGAAGTAGGATATTGGATTGTATGTTTGGAAAGAGTGGTGGTAGTAAATACAATGAAGAGTAATGCACAGAATATGAATGTGATGGTAAGTGAAACAGATTTGAAGACAGGCACTTTTATATAAAGACAGAAAACTGGAGAAGAATCTTATTTGAACCAAATCTTGAGTTACAAGTAAACTTTAGTGTGCTGGCTTTAAGGTGGGCAGTTGATTAAAAATTCTTGTCTAATAATAAAGCAGCATAAAAGCCAAAGGCATGTATTACTTGTGTGTATCACACTGGTATTGGATTAACATTGCCAGTCTTCTGGTCTGAAGGTGGTTGTTCTTTGGGGGTCAGTTTTAAAGAGTTGGTGCACAGGAAAATGACACAGGGAATTGCTCTGTGCTGCTCACTGAAAGCAAGGGGTAAGGCTGACGTAAGCAAATGCCAGGATAAATGCTGGATACTTTTTTTACTGCTGGAAAAATACTATGGGAGAGATTTTTAAGTTTCAGATGAAACCTTCAGTTCTTGTTTCTGACTCTCCTGTTTTCTTCAATAAAAGGACAACAGAACAGCAGCAAAGGTTCCATGAGATCTGCAGCAGCCTGGTCAAGTCTCGTCGCCGAATTGTTGGCTGGTGGAAACGTCTGTTCACTCTGAAGGAAGAGAAGCCTAAAATGGTATTGAGTTCCAGGACTTCATCTCTCAAGAGTTTCTCTGTCTTGTTAAGTATTTTAGCTAGACACATGTCTGAATAAGCTGGTGTTTCAAACCAGGACCCAGCAGGTCTGACTGTGACTTTACTCCAGTCACTCAAACTGCGAGTGGCAAGATACATGGCTTTAAACTTGCAATACCTGGAGGTAGGAGCATACCCTTGATAGGAGGAGTTCTTTGGATAGGTCAGGTTTTGGAAACACTGCTTGTTTCTGGTGTACACACAAAAAACCCTAGATGTCAGCAATGTGCCAGCTTAGGGATGTGAGCAGTGCTTTACTGTCCCAGACACAGGGACTATGTGGGGCTGTGGTTGTGGCAGTGGGGATGGCCTATGCTGATGCTAAGGGGTATCTGCACAGAAAGGATGTAAACCTGATGGAAATAAATGAGAACACCTGATTGTAGACTCCAGTCTTGGCTTTAACAAGCCAGCACACTGTGTGTAGGTATTGCATGTGGAAGGGACAGCAAACTGCAAGTTTGCTTTAAATGTTGAAGAGTTGCCAGGTATTGAAGGGGCAAATTCCCAACAGATCTAACTGTTTCCTTTCCATTTTTAGTACTTCATGACCATGCTTTTTTCTCTGGCTGTGGTTGCCTGGATTGGACAGCAAGTTCACAATCTCTTCCTGACCTATCTTATTGGTGAGTGTGCAGCAGGCAAGACAGCTCTCCCTTTGTTAGCTGCCTGAAATGGCATGAGCCTGGTAGAAGTAAGGTTTCATTATATGTGTGGTGATTTTCTTTTTGTTGGAGGGTTTTATTTGTCTGTTTTCAAGCAGCTGGGCTTATGGGGAGCAAGGGATTGCAGAGTGCCAGAAGCTTGTTAAAGGAGTGTTAATTAAGCCTTTTTTTTCCCCCTCCTCTAGTAAGCTTCATGTTGCTGTTTCCTGGACTAAACCAGCATGGGATCATTACAAAGTATGTTGGAATGGCAAAAAGGGAGATAAACAAACTTCTCAAGCACAAGGAAAAGAAAAATGAATGAAGATGAAGACAACTGCTGTTTGCTCTTGTAAAAGGTTTCCATGGGAACAGTTTGAGAATTAATGTATAATTAAGATAATAGAAATTGTATTGCTCACTGGCTTTTTTTTTTACTGGCTCCCTGACAAAGTGAAAATGTCACTGTAGCAGCTGCTGTGGGCTTGTGTGTCTTGCTGTGCCGACTTGGGTTCTGCAGGTGATCTTAGGTGACACATCCTGACCTTGGATGCACGGAGCTTACTAAGTGTCTTACCAAACTACAAGGCCCGTGAATAAACACCCCGACTCAAGAAACCCTAGAACTGTAGTGTGTGATAGTGTTCCTGTAACAGTGTTAGCTTCACTGAGCACTGAGTAAGAAAGGCAATTCTGGAAGCATAGGCTTCTCAGAGGCTTGTTACTACTGATCCTGGTGCAGGAGGACAATGAAATGAGAGTGATCACAGCTGAGGGTGCAACCCAGAATGGCTGCAGAAGGTGATCCCAGTGTCTTGCTCAACCTGTTTGCTTTTGGTTTTTGGCTGCATAGACCAGATTATCTGTTGAAAAGAGGTCTGGGATATCTCAAGTGGTAGTTCAGTTATTTAGCTGTAGCGTAAACTTCAACTCGTTGCACTGAGACTGTAGAAAATGAGTTAAGGTGTGTGTTACCTTAACAGCTGATTGTTCTAAAAACTGCTGTTGTCATGGAGCTGTGTAGCACATTTGGTTTTATGAATGTTGTTTGTGTACAAAGTCACCATGAACATGCTAGGTTTGCCTCTGTAAATAAGCCTGTTTGTGCTTTTCTATGACCTCTCCTTTTTTTAAACAGAACTTTTTTTCTTTAAAAAGCTCAAACCTGTGTTAATGCATTTTAAAAGTTTACTGTTTTGAAATGTCTCCAGTGTCTATTGTAACTGTTGAATAGGTAAATACAGACTCCAGAGAAACTTCTCTAAGGCTTGCTCTTTGTGAACGCACAGAAAATGGTGTGAATGCATCTCTCAATCACGAGTGGGAGCTGGGAGTGGCGTTTCAGTGCTGTGTGGTGGTCTGGGAGTGGCGTTTCAGTGCTGTGTGGTGGTTGGAGCGCAGAGGAATGCCATGTGTTTGGAATGGTGCCACCTCTGCCAGCCCCTGCTGCAGGGGGAAGGGCTGTGCTGGTGTCTGTCGGGGCTCAGCGCTGACAGAAGCTGGTAACTCAGGCTGGAGACCGGTTTGTGCAGTCAGCACAAGGCTGCTGGGGCGATGCTCAGCGTTAGCGGGGCTGGCGGAGATGGGGAGGGAGAGGCAAGCGGTGCGTTGCCGTGTCTGGGCCGGGCTGGCGGCAGGTCCCGGTCAGGGCGGGAGCCGCCTTCCCGCTGGGAAGTGAGGGACCGCTCCTCCCGGAGGGGCCGGACCCGTCCGCGCCGCAGCTGGAACCGAACGGCTCGGGCGTCCCTCGCGCGCCTCCTGCCCCGTGGAGGCGGTTACGGCGGGCAGGGGGAGCGCCGGCTGCAGCCCGGTCCCGCTCCCCCTGCCCCGTGGAGGCGGTTACGGCGGGCAGGGGGAGCACCGGCTGCAGCCCGGTCCCGCTCCCGGCGCAGCCGGGCTCCGGCCGCCCTTGCCTCGCTTCGTCCCGCCCCGCCGCGTCCCGGTTGCTATGGGAGCGGGGGAGGCCCCGTCGCTCCGGAAGTACGATATGCCGCGCTCGGCCAATGGGGATGAGCAGCCTCGGCGCGCGGCTCCTCCCGACTGGGGCGCCAGCTCTCGCGAGAAGTCGCGGCGCGTGCCTCCTCGCGCCCATGGCCCTCCCATAACCCCGCGCGGGCGCCCGGCCTCTTCCTTTTCCGCCATCTTGCCGCACCGGTGAGTGGGGCCGCCGCCGGGTCTCGACCGCCATCCGCCGCCTCCCGGCCCCATCCGGGCCCCGCAGCCGCCGCTGCCCGTCTAGTCAGGGCCGCCGGGCCGTGCCCGACCCGCTTGGCCCATTTTGAGCCGCCGGTGTCTCCTCTAGCGCTCCATGGAGCCTCTGGAGCGGAGGGTGGGGGGAAGCGCCCTTCCCCCTGTGGCTCCGCTCTCCTCAGGGATGCGGGGCGGCGGCCGGGTGTGGGTCGCAGCTGTAGGACGCTGAGCCGGGCCGCGGAGCCCGCTGGCTCAAAGGAGCGAGGGGTGTGCGGCGAGGCCCGGGAGGAGGTAGCGGAGGGCTCGGGGAGCGGGTGGCGGGCTGGGCTCTGGGGCGGGCCTGTCCGCGTGGCTCCAGGGTGGGAGCGAGCTGGTCCTGCTCCTCCGGGGCTCCCTGTCGCGGTGGCAGAGGCGCTCCGTGCGGCGGGGCCTGGCCGCCGCGGGAGTGGCCGGTGGCCCGGCTGCGGGGCCCTGGGTGTCCGGGGTCTGGCCTTGATCACGGGGTTGCAGAGCCCTGCCCGGTTTCTTTCGCGGAGCTGCACTTGCATCCTGCAGTTGGTTCTCGCAGATCCTCCAGCGTTCGGTGTCACGTACGAGCCGGGCTCTGCCCGGGGCCAGTGCTGCATAACCGGGCTCTAAAAAGCACAACGATTCCCCTGGGCTAGGTGTCACTCTGAGGAGAGGTTGTTAGATGGTGGGTGTGTGACTTGGTCTGCGTTTTAACGTAAGAATCCTCTTTAATATCAAATGTAACTTTTAGTCTGAGACTTTCTATGTCTAAAACGAGCCCTGAAAGCATGTGCAGCTCAGTATTTCTGTGCTGGGAGTACGTAACCGCCTCTCCTTTCCCCCCCAGGCACCATGGTGCGCATGAATGTTCTGGCCGATGCCCTCAAAAGCATCAACAATGCAGAGAAACGTGGGAAACGCCAGGTTCTCATCAGGCCGTGCTCCAAAGTCATCGTCCGGTTTTTAACTGTGATGATGAAGCATGGTAAGTAGAGAGCTTCCTTTCTCCTCCCTGGGCTCTGTGCCTGGTGGTAGAGTGGTTTTCTGACTGGAAAAGATGGTTTTGCTACAACATAGTTGTAGTGTTCACATAGCCAGGCGTTTGTTACTTGACCCGTGTGCTAATCTCTTGTAGGTTACATTGGTGAATTTGAGATAATTGATGATCACAGAGCTGGGAAGATTGTTGTCAATCTCACAGGCAGACTCAACAAGGTAGGACTTGTTTTCCTCACTTCTGTTCTCTGGGGGGTTGTTTAAATGAGACTCTTTGGTTAATGTTTTGTCTGCTCCAGTTCTGAAAAAATGATTTGCAAAGAAGGTGGTATGTATTGAATCCCTGTAAACAAGAGTAACGTCAGTGTGAGATGGGTTTTCAAGTGCTCCTTCATCTCACAGTGTTATGGTTGACTAATTAAATTTCTTTTAAATCCTGAATACATAAGGCACGTTTTCAGGGAGGTCTGCAATTGCTCTGTGTTTCTGTCCCTTGAAAGGCTCTCTGGCTGTGGAGTGATTTCCCAGTTCCTTTGATGTTTAAGCTATCTGGAAGTCTTGACTTATGAGACAGGAACAGAGTCGCTTTCCGTTTGATGTTTGACACCTGTACGTGTTGAGAAGACAAGCCTTTCGTGGGGCTTTGCTTGCAGTTGAGGGAAAGTTGAGTGGTGTTTAATTAATGATTTTTAAGTTCCTGGGACATATGAAGTATTGAGGTGTGTTCTGGAAAGTTTTTAAATGGTTTGGTCTCAAAATAGGGAGCTGTCTAGTTCTGTGATGACTTGCTGAGCGTTGTTGTTGCCAGTTAAGCTGTGCATGTGAGAGGAGGCTCCAGGGAAACAACAAAAGAATGGATTGGCCAAATTAATGCTGGAGGCTCTCTACCATGGGCAAATACTACAGCTGAAAATTCCTTGAGTGGAGTAGGCAGAACACTCTTGACACCACCCAATGCGCTAGTGTTACTGCCTGTAAAGAGAACAGGGTATGCTAGGCTTGAGTATGGTGTTCCTGACCTCTCCTGGGTGGTTTTGTGGCAGATCCTGCAGGGTGCAGCTGGATGTAATGTTTCTCTCAATAGTTACAGTAAGGGAAAAGTTATTTGGTTCAGCAGAGGGTCTGTCAGTGCAGGAAGTGTACTTCTTCCTGGATGTTTTTTGAGATAATATATTCAGATAATTGGATCCAGCAAGGTAGATAATGCAGTTAACTTGAAAACTTTAGGAACTTTTTAGCATGTTTATTTCTCCCTGTTTAAAATCCATCTAGGCATGGTTAGAAGTAGAATATCCCAGAGTAACTGGGACATAACTGTCTCATAGCTAACTAGGGACAGTTAGAAGTAGGATATCCCAGAGCAATCTCAGGTTTTCTTGATGATCTTGGATGCTCAGTGAGTTCACAGTGTGCTTCTGTTGGTTTCTCTGCAGCAGTGGTGTCAGTTGCTCTGGGTGAGGAGGCAGCAGCTAGGCTAACGAATTAAGGGCTGATAGCTGTGAGAGAGTCTCAGCTTAGCTGGGACAAGTGCTGTTCCTGCTCTGGGAGATGCTTCTTGGTACTCTGACAATGGTGGTTCAGATATTTTTGGCAGCAAAATTCCATATTCTGCTGAGTTGGAATCACAAGTGTACAAATCCTAGTTATTTAGTTCTCTGGTTTGTAACTGGATTCTCTTTTACAGTGTGGTGTGATCAGTCCCAGATTTGATGTTCAGCTGAAGGATTTGGAAAAGTGGCAGAACAACCTACTGCCCTCACGTCAGTTTGGGTGAGTATGGAGAAGAGTTAAACCTGCGTTGTGTGTGTGTGAGTACACTCTCAGGCTGCCTGAGTTAGGTTCACCTCACACCTTTCCCCTCTGATCAGTCTGGAGGTGGGCACCAGTCTCAAAATTCATCTTCTGTATGTGCCCTCTTTTGAACTGCTCTTGGAGGTACTCTGCTGAGTGAGAGGACACGTGTCTGCCTGGCTTTGGGACATCCTGCTTTCACCAGGAAAATCAAACTTTGACCTGTTTTGGTTTACTGATGCTGCTTGTAGGTGGGAGGAGGAGTCATGAAGATTACCAGGCCACTGGCAGTCGGTTGTACTGCTTTAAATTCAACTTCCTGATTGTGTATAAATTGATGAGCTATACAGTGATGAGAGGTCAGAGCCTCTGTTGAACGACCCCCCACAGCACTGTAAATGTTCCTACTATGCACTGTGCTGTTTCTTCACAAAATTCACTGAGTCAAGAGTAATAAAGCTCAGCACAGCAGGGTGACAGGGCTGGAAGAGCCTCGAGGGGCTCAGCCAGTGTGCCATCAGAGGCAGGATGAACAGCTCCATGTCCCTTCTGCTCTCAGAGCCCCAGCAGTGAGCTGTGTGCCAGCACTGCTTGCTGGCGTGTGTTGGCACGCTGAGATTTGCAGGAGTGTTTGTGAAGCGCTGGGCTGGGAGGTCCTTGGACCTGTGAAGCTGTGTGGGTGAAGCGTGCTGCTAATCCGAGTGTTGGTGTTGGCAGTGACTGTGGCTGTGTCAGTGTCAGCCCAGAGCCAGGCGCTGATCTACATCAGTGCTCGGGACAGGGACAAAGCTGTTGAGGGGTGTCTGTCACCCCGTGTCTCTACCTGCTCCAAGTAAAATGTCTGCTTAAAATAGGGGCAGAGAGTTGCTGCTGCCACAGCAGGGAACGTGCAAGAAACCTTCTTGCTGAGACTGAGGCAAATACTTGGCAGACAGAAGCCTGTAAATCCCCTCTGCGTGCTGCAGAGCTGCGCTCTGGGGGGAGCTTCTCACTGCCCAATAACCCAATCTCAGCCCCTACAGCAACAGGCCTTGCTGTTGTCAGCCTGACTTGGGTATGGTCAGCATAGAGTGAGACAATAAACGTCTCTTTGTCTTTCTTAACAGGTACATTGTCCTGACGACCTCAGCTGGCATCATGGACCACGAGGAGGCGAGGCGAAAACACACAGGAGGCAAAATCCTGGGCTTCTTTTTCTAAAACTTGTAAAAAAAGAGGATACTAATAAATTGTTCAAATGGACTCTGGTGTTCCCAGTCGGTACTTTAATGACTTCTGATGCTGCCTGGGGTAGTGCCTGGCACAGACAGCGCTTCACTAGTGCTACAGTTCCATCTGTACTGCAGATGATGTGTGAGTTCCACGCCATCCCTGGGCACAGCTTTGATTTCTGTTAATAATACAACTTACTTTCAGTAACTCCCCCGTGAGTGACAGTTACAGGTCACAGTACAGAACAGTCTTAGCTGGGAAACTCCAAGGTGAAGCGACGTAGTCGTCTGTTGTGTGGTGGGATTGCTTCTTGGTTACTAGATAGTCATGGATCCTTGGTGACATTCACCTTCTAGCTAAATAATGGAAAACACCCTTTGGAACATCAGCTTTGGGCAGGGTAGTTGCTGTGCAGTTGCTTCGTGTGTTTTGCTGTGAAGATGTAACTTGGGGATTTCTGTAGTTACCTGCAGGTAGTAACTGTTTAGTACTGAATGAGCTGTTGGTCTTTGTTTCAGGCATCTGATGTGTGACAGCATCATGTGTTTGATGCAGAAAAGTCAAGCCCTTTCTTCCGGAGCAGTAGAGCAGACGACTCCAGCAGAAGAGCTGCTTGCAGATGGTAGAGAGTGGGAAGGAAGCATCTGAGGGGCCAACTGCACTGTCCTTCCAGAGCTGCTGGGAATGCTGTGCCTTACCTCACTTCGTTGGGAGCCTTTGTTAGGAGGAGGGAGCCTCTTGAAGTGTAGCAAGCCCATTGCAGCTTGCTGTGAAACACTTGAACTTGTGGTTCTTGATATGAACAGTTGGAAACAGTTGTCCTTGGTGATCTGTCCTGCTGGGACACAGAGTGGCTCAAGGTAGAAGTGGTGTGCCTTGAAGGCTATATGACTTTGCAAAGCTTTTCAGGGAGCCTTGGGGTGGAAGTGCTGGTCGTCAGGCACAAAGTGTTTATACTTCATAGCCATGTAACCTGTCCAGCTCCCTCTTTTTCTGGAGAAAAGGAGGTACTCCTTGCTAAGCATGCAGTTCTTAACCCTTTGTAGATGGGTGATGATGAGGATTGTTGAGGAGAAAGGCAGAGGCAGCAAGCTGTGAAGGAATACTTAAGCCTTCTGGTGGTGCACGCTGGCTCCCACACCAGATTTGGAGCTTGGCTGGGAAGAACAGGGGAAGGCTGAGGGGCCAGGTTACCTGTGCTGTGCCAGTCACATGCATGTTACAGTCACAAAGTCTGGGTTGCAGATGGCATCAAAAATTCCGGTGTGATAGGACAGTTCTCAGTGTGATTTGAGACAGAAATTTGCTTAGCTGGAGAGGAGACCCGTACGCAGAGCCACAGAGCAGTCAAAACTCAAAAGATCTGTCTTGGCCCCTTCTTTATTGTCAGATCCAGCTGCTGGTTAGAGGGAGGTGTTTCCTTTCCCTCGTGGTGATAGTCGTGCAGCACTATGTGCTGACTCCGCGTAGGAGCTGTTGTGTTCCCTGCATAGAGTGACCCTGAAGATGATACCAAGACTCTGCTGTTCCTTTTCATATAGTCGTGGTTCATGTCAGAGTAGAACACACAGTTCTGATACCCCATGGAAGGTCAGTGGCACTTAAAGCTTCCTTTGGAGGAGTTTACTACAGCCTCAAGTTCCCTGATAGTCAGATACCGTGTTAAACCAGTGTGACACAGGAGTGTACATCAGTTGGTTCTGAGCCAGTTTACCCATGTATGACCTTTGCTTCTGCAGCGACTTCTAAAGAGAATTGCTGATCCCAGACTTGGTTCATTCATTCCCCAAGCCAGCCTGACAGCTTCCCTAGAGTTCTGACACAGATGAGAGCTCCAGAGTAAAGAGCCGGACTGTGAGGGAAGAGAACAGCAGCAGACGCACCTTTTCCAGCGTGTCTGTCAAATGTCACTGCTGGCTTGTCATGCATGGAGGCTGCTGAGGCTCACCCCAGTTCCTAAGGTGATTCCAAGCTGTGGGTGTGTGTCTTGGGAGAGCGGTGTTTGTACGGAAAATTAGCTGTCTTTCAGGGTAATAAACACATTAACGGGGGGGGAGGTGAGAGCAGGAAAGGCCCTGCGCTGCCACTGGCAGTTAGCAAAGTGTTTGGTACCTGTGCAGCAGAGGGGGATGTTAATGATGGACTTACATGGGGAAGTTACATGCCTCCCAGGGAGGTTGTTGAGTCACCTTCCCTGGATGTGTTTAAAAAAAGGTAAATGAGGTACTTACAGAAATGGGTTAGCATAGGATGGGAACAGTTGGACTTGATGATCTTAAAGGTCTCTTCCAACCTTGTGATTCTGTGTGACTTGTCCCTTAGGGGACAGGCAGTTGACCTCCACGTGGGGATAACTGGGAGGGTGGGTGACAGCCCTGGAAAGCGTCTGTGCTGCAAACCCCTCCGTTCCCAGCCTTTACGCCTGGTGCCCTTCTGGTTACACTGGTCTGGCACTGAACGAGTGCGGAAGCTGACATCTCCCACACCCTCTCCAGGTGTAGAGGGGTCCTGGCCTTTTGCTTGGAGGTCTGCTTCTGCCTGCTAAGCCCCATCTCCACACCTCGGTCCCCGAGAACACAGCTGTCACACCCCAGAGCAGCTAGTGCTGCGGTACGGAGAGCATGTGGTGATGCTGCACTGCCTGCGGCCCCTCTGCCTGGCTGGCTGGTCACCAGAAGGTAAGCACCAGTGGTCTGTCACCGTCACTGACAGTGAGATGGGGCCAGATCTCGCTTCAGGTTGTGAAAGTCCCTTCCTTGGTAGTAGCTGGAAAGGGTTGGTGAGCTGTCTGTGGGGTGCAGCCTCGTCACTTTTGTCCGCTCCCTGACCAGTGTTTCCAGGTCCCAGTTGCCATCGGTCTTTACGCTGTGTTTAATGCAGGATAAAGGATGTTTGAGTTGCCTGCCGTAAGAGGAGAAACATCTATTTATTGTTGTGGTGGGAGGTTGTCACCAGATGGCAGCACCGGCTGTGAACTGCTAAGACAGAGCTGAGTCCCTATTTTTCAGAGGGAGCAGGCCCTATATAGACCCTCCCCGGCTCCAGGGGGGTGACAACCCCACCGGGACAGGCTGTACTGACGGGATCTTTCCTCACGCAGTACCCAGAGTGAAAGGATGGGCACATATCTGACCAAGAACTAAACTAGAACCTGTAGAATATGCTACTTGTGAGATGATGGTATTTTAGTCACGCCTGGTCTGTGTAAGAAGCCACTGCATGTTGATGCTTTAGCGTGCCGGCTCCCCTCAGGGCACTGGTTTTCCTTATGCAGAGAAGTGGATGCCCATAATCACCTGGTGTGTGTTCCAGCTCCAGTTGGATGGGGCAAGAAAAACTGTAGGGCAAAAAACAGATGTAGAGCGAAAGTAGGGAAAATAATGCTCCTATCGCTAAGGCAGTTGTTCCACCTTCTAAAATCTTGTTTGGGAGGTAACTGTGTCTCTCTTCTAGACTTCCCTTCTCTCACCTCTGTGTACGAAGGGCCCTAGACCTCATTCCCGTTGAATTTCACCCTGTGTAGTTCTATCTACAAAAGGGAGGGAGCAAGTCCCAGCAAAAGCATCATGTTTAAACCCCCTTTTCCAAAGTCTCTGATGTGCTGGTGGCCAGTTTCGATCTAACAAGGCAATCGCATTCCCATCTGGCTTCTATGTTCCACTAAACACAGCTGACCCTGCTACAGTGGTGTCCCACAGCACTCTCCCCTCTCCTCAGTAAGGTCATGGCACTCAGCTGTTTAAATAAAACCTCAGGGGATGTGTCTTGTTGTCTTGGGCTGGTGACAGGACAACATTGTGCAGCTGTAGTTGATGGAGTTTTAGTGCCGTGCAGCAGCATAACACAGTAGGAGCTTGAGATCAGGCAGCTGAGAGCACCCAGCGATGCCCAGTTATGTCAAAGTGGATGCTGAATGGTCTGTAAAAGCAAATGGGTCAGGTGCAGACGTTAATGAATCAGGTAGCTTGTTCTCCTGGTTCTGGGCTGTGATCCTCCTGGACCTTGTGGGACACCCCATCTCATGAAGCCCGTGCCTGCGGTGAGAATAGTGATGCTGCCGTGCTGGTGGGATGGACACGGGCCTTTGCTTTGGTTTTAAGAGGGCAGGGTTCAAGTTCCAAGTCTCACCTAGTTCCTTTTGATGGAGGGTTATGTCTGCTAGTGCTGTGCTTAGTCACCTGTTGTACTTGTTGCTCTCGTGCAGGGTGCCCTGGCAGGGGATGTGACCCACCCAAAACTTTGTCTGCCACAGAGCTGCTCCTTTTCCCAGTTTGGGGGTAGTGCTGTGTGGGTGCAAACCGTGCGAACAGGGAGTGCTTCTGATACTCTGTGATCTGTTGCTGTTCCCTCTTGGGTGTTTGTTGTTTAATGTGTTTGTCATTTATAGCCAGGAGTTGATTAGTTTCACATCTCTTCCATTTCACGTGGTGTTCCCCTCTGCAATCATGGTGTGCACAGCCCTGTGTTCCCAGGAGCTCGCGCTCCCCGGCCACTGATCTCTAGATGTCTCTCTTGCCCTGATATAAGAAGATGTGAAGGTGCAGCAAAGCACTCGGGCTGTGATCTTAGACAGAAACATGTACGTGCAGCACCCTCAGGCTTCACCCCCTGGCTAGATCAGAGTGGGATTTGCTTCTGTTGTGGGGAGCAGCACAGCATAACAGTTCTTGTCCTCTACTGATGCACAGAGATTGTGCTTTCAGCTGGAGCAGGAGGGAGCAAGGATTGTTTTGTCTGAGAGCAGGGGGAGAAAAGCAGGTGATGAATGTGGTCGAAAGAAAAGCTGCTGGTGGTGAAACCCACCCCTAGGTACTTTCCCAGTCTTACTAGCTCAGTGGTTGGAGCCTCACTGGTGTTTGGTCTGTTATTTTGTGCAGTTTAGGTTTGTTTTTAAAAAAGCAAAGTCTAGGAACATCTTTTAGTATCGTTACCATTCAGGCCTCTAACTGTGAGAATGAAAAAACTCGTGAGGAAGATGCAAGGAGCTTGGTTCTTCCCCCTTTTCTCCCCACACCTCTGCAGTTGGCATGGACACTTGCCTCCCCGCATGCAGGAACACGCCCAGCTGTGCTCTTGCATAACAGGATCCTTGAGACACATCCACAGGCCTGCGTGGGCTGGTAATTCACCTGGCCCCCATTCAGCCCCTGGGATCCAGCCCTGAGGGCAGTACTGTTAGCCCCTCCAGTGAGCCTCTCAATGTGTACCCCAGATTTGAGACCTCTTGTACCTCTCTTGGGCAAGCTGTGGATGCAGGAGCTGACTGCATGTGTCCCTTGGGTTTCTGTGGAGACCCGTGCTGGCTGTGGTGTGGGTGGGCAGCTGGCTCTGTCCCTCTTGGGCAGATGTCAAACCTTGTTTGTTCTCCAGGACCGGAGGGGATTTCTGAGGCAGTTCTGTTCCCAGTTTAATGTGAAATGTAAGTACAGGCCAGGCCGAGTAGCAGGAGTTGGAGGTTGGTGCGGTGCCTTGCTTGCCTTGTGTTTGGGAAGCAGTGTCAGGCGCGAGATGAGACCTCGCCTGAGGTGGGACCACTACATCCATCTGCTGCCTGCCAGGCAGATGTTTGCTCTGGGAAGGGAGCAAAAACCAAGGGACTATTTTACCTCTTGAAACACTTTTCTTCAGTAACACTGAGTCCTCACCAGCCCTTGATGAGCAGAGAAATAATCGCTCTGGGGGGCAACCGATGGCACCTGGATCTCTGTGTGGCTGTGGGACCATCGGGGCAGGTCCTGCTGCAGCAGCTAGGCTTCACCTGACTGCAGGTACCAAGTGAGAGGGAAACACATGCTGTGATGTGGAGCTGGAGTCAGGTACAGCACAGGAGGGAATCTGAGCTTGAGTAAAAGTGTCTCTGAGCCCGTTTTCCTGCCAGAGAGCCAGCCTGGCAGTGGGGCACTGGGCTGAGAGCTGCGAGCCCGTTGCAGCTCAGCAGTCGGTCCTGTTTCCTCCCGAGCAGGAGATCGCACTGCAAATGGGCAAAATCCAAACCCAGTGCTGGTAAGTGGCAGCCTCAGAGACAGGAAGGTACAGTGAGAGCAGATACTGCTCCCTGATAGCTGAATAAAAAGAATTAAATGGTACAAAAGTGTGCTTTAATTGCTAACTCTCTCCTGTCTGCTTAAATCACTAGAAATAAAGGTCTCCTCTTTAGTGATGAGCAGTTCCAGGCAGAGTAGACGTGATGGGGGAAACATGTTTGGAATAAATACTGATGTGAATGACACTTATTAGCTACAGTGTGGCATATTTATTTCTCTGTAGTTAGCATAATAGCACAGCTTGAAATGAGGAGGGTTCTTTACTTGTGGCTGTGTGTAAGTGCATAAAAATAACTGTGGATTGTTAGGGGCAGAATGCAGATGGTTTTCCTGTCTCTGCAATTAGCACCAACGTTTGGGAGGCACCCTTTTATGTGGGAGGTGAGCGAGTGGCCTGGCTGTGCTTTGAGAAAACCGAGGTGAGCGAGTGGCCTGGCTGTGCTTTGAGAAAACCTTCCCTTCTCTGTGCCAAACCGGAGACAAGCGACACAGCAGTGTAAGAGGCCGGCTCTTCTCCCCAGTCTCTATGCCAGAGACACTTATTATGGGCTGCCTTTGGGTGAGACACCCCTGGCTGCAGCCAGCAGCCTTAACCTGAGCTGTGGCTGGGGCAGGAGGGAGTGGAAATGTCTTCATTATCTCACAGGAATTTAATTGCAGAGGCGTGGGTGGCCAGGTGAAAGCTTTGTTGTCTCTGAGCAGTTGGGTGCTCCACGCAGTCTGGTGAAGGAGGTGAGGTTGCCTGCTCAAAGGAGCAGGATGTCTGTCTGTCTGCTGAGGGGAACCTGCTCATCTTGGTCTTGGCTTGCTTTGCTGTGCCCGTGTGCTTTGAGGTGCCCCCATCCCTGGCGCTCAGAGCTGGGAGTGGTGTTGGAGGCTCAGCAGGGAGCTGTTCCTGGCTGTGGTGGGGCCTGACAGCTCTGAGCACTGGTCGATTCCATGGGCTGGCTGGCACAGGGCGAGGGGCCCCTTAGAGCCCCTTCCAGACAAATCCCCAGGCACTGGAGTGCTTCAGTGGGCATCGCCTTTGAGTTGCTGCTGTGCAGCAGCAGGAGGAGGATGTGTCATCTTCACGTATGGTTTAATGGAAGAACATGTGGAGATGGACAACCTTGGACCATTAGTCCTGCGTGAAGGTGGCTGGGGGACAGCAGCGCTGCCGTGGGGAGGGGAAGGCAGCAGCCTGGACAGACGGACAGCCCCTGTTTCCTTAAGAAACATAATGAGGCATTTCCAGTAAGAGGAGCCAGGAGCAGCTCAGGTCGTCTGTGCATGCTGAGTGCTGTGTCTCAGGAGCTGTCTTGGAAGCCTGTTTGTTGAGAGGAATAATTAGACTGTGGCAGTGCTGCATTGCCAGGTATGTGCCGGCCCTGTTTGTGCTGTATTCCTGCACTGCTGAGATGTGGGATGAAAAACCTGACATGTGCCCAGAAGTAACAGACTTTCTGTTCTTTCCAAGTCTGCCTGATTGAGTGCTTGGTTGAGAAATGCCATAAAAGTGCCAGGCCATGGCTTGAAATATTTCCCTGCCAGGTATCAGGCTGGTTAGAACCTTCACTTGGGGATTGTTAAGGGGTTTGTTTGCCACCCCCCTTCTTTTTTTCCTCCTGTTGGTCTTCTAATGGAAATGCCAAAGGGGGAAAAGCTATTACCAAAAAAAAACCACGCTGCTGTGATGGGAAACAAAAGTGCTGAGGCAGCGGTGCCTTTCAGGAGCACTGCTGGGCAGTGATGCCCTGGCTGGGGGTGGTTTCGCAAGCTTATGGGATGTTGTAGGGTGTGAGGGTCGTGTATGGGCACAGAGCTCTGGTTTGGGGTGTGCTGGGAGGGACTGAGCCATGGGCAGGTGGTTGATGCTGGTGGAGGGACCTGACCAGTAGACAGGGAGGAAAAAGCTGTTGGTGGAAAGGTGTTTCTCTGGAGACCTCAGTCATGGTTGGAGATTCACATGGCATCTTCAGAAGCCTCCTGTCATGGAGAAGACAGTGCTCTAGAAGGACAGCTTGGGCAGTCCCAGTCTGAACCAGCTTTTGGTGGTGTCAGGATCTGTCTGCAATCTGGGACTTCAGCAGTGCTGCCCAGGCATCGCCCAGTACCCACAGCAGAAGTGATGGGTTGAAGATCTCCACATCATGCTGGAGAACGTGCCCTCAAGGATAGGGGTGTAATAGCTTGTGCTATGTTGCTGCCTCTGGGTGATCAGGATGGTCTCTGCTGCTCAGGGCATGTAGATCCACTGTGGTACTACTGCGGGAGGTCACTGTGCCCCAGAGCAGCCTGTGTTTGTGGGAGGCTCCTGTGGTCCTCTCCTAGGTTCAGCTGATTGCTTCTTTGGGCTTCCCAGGGGCTGCAACCCCCCCATTCATTTCCATGCTGGCTCTTTCCACAGCAGGGAAAGGGAAACTTGGAGACGTGGCAACCAATTTGCAAATAATAAAACACTTAAAGCTGCACGAAAAGCATCTTGCATGGAAAATCAGCCAGGGCAGGAAAAACAGCACTTACCATCAACATAATGCAGCTGAAATCTCTTTCTGGGAGATAATCATCTCTGACTCCAGCAGCAAAAATAAAGGACAAAGCTGGAAGAAGCCAGCAAGCCTGGGAGTGGGAGTGAATCTTGGTGAAATGGAAATTAAAAACACAATGAAAGGCACAGAATTGCCTCAAGTAAAACCAGAGCTGTCTGCCTGCAACAGCTGAGCTTCCATGGGAAGCACGTGGGGATGTGGGGTGGCAGCGGGGCTGGGGCTGTGCCAGGACTCAGCTGTGAAGGAGCAGGGCAAAGAGCCTCCATCTAGACCTGAGAAAGATCCAGAGTCCAGGTGTCCCTCACAGTGCAGGAGACGTTGGGATCATCGTGTTTAGCACCCAGTCTGAAGGATGAAGTAATTAATGGTCTGTCTGGAGCACAGCGGCTGTTCCTGCCATGGGAAGCTCATCCCCGACCTTTAACAGAAAGTGTGTGCTGAACCAGCCTTCCCCATGGATCCTGCAGCCAGTCCTCATCCACAGCTCAACCAACCAAGGGAAGAATTCCACTGGCACAGATCTCCACCAGGCTCCAGGGCTCCGAGAGGCAGCGCTGCCAGCTGAACCCAACCGCAGCAGCCATGGAGTTCCTTCTGGCCCTGCTGTGAGGGAGCACGGTCTCTCATGCAAATCAGAGCCACAGAACTGGGCTCTGAATGTTGTTTCAGGTTTTCAACAGTCACTTGGAGACCTTAATTTAAAAGTCAGTACCCATTCTGAAGTGGTACACAGCCTTTTAGCAGAAGATGCCGATGTGTGGTGTGAATGCCTACATCTTGTGAGTATTTTCAGGCTGCCCTCCATGGATGTGTTACACTAAGCATCAGGAAAATCAACCTGCTCCATAAACTATCCGCTGTTCCCCTGCAACACCAGGAAGCAGCTGGGGCCCCTTTGCTCCCTGTCATCATATGGAGCCTTCCCCAGCTCTCCCACAGGCTGCTCTCTTCCAGAGCTGGCAGGGTATTTTTAGATGCAAAGGGAGAAGTGTCTCCTAACGACATGCTGATGGTGTTTCCAAAGCTTTGCCTGATATTGAAATGATTCAACTGTTGCCTGAATTCTTGTACTTTTGTTTGCTGCCTTTTGTGTACTGTGTGTAGGACTGTCCCTATTTTCTACCCAAATCACCGTTGTGGAGCTGCTGTACAACAAAGGATGGTTTTTATCCTTTGTTGAGGATCTTTTGAGTTATCCTTGGCCCCAGCTATCTGGAATACAAACCCAGGCACATAGATTCTCTCTGCAGGCAAAGAATGCAGGCAGGGATAGACTTTACAGCTGGGGTTCTAAAATTTTATTAGTCAAAGGGCTGCCTGACCTTCAGGGGGAAAAAAAATACATATCTGGGAGCAGTTGTATCTGATGCAGCCACCCTGGTGTTCATTTATGGCCAAATAACTTCTTTATGGGCTTTTTCTTTCTCTTTTTATTAGCTTTCCTTGCCCTGTTGTTTACTCACTTGCCTGGGTGGCAATGTGCTCAGTGACCACCTGTCTCCCTCAGTGAGACCCCAAATGAGGGTCTGCAGCCCCCGTGCCTGCCCAGCTGAGGAGAGCGGTGGCTTTTCTGCAGCTGGTGTGTGGAAGGAGCCCTTGCCTTTGGGACGAGCAGCTGCTCGCCCAGCCCAGCTAGCTAGCTCTCTGAGCCCCAGGCAGCGTTCTCAGCCTGAGCCCCTCACAGAGGAACGCGAGAAGCCGCTGCCTGGCTCTGGGCCCACTGAGCCCTTTGTGAGCCCCACAGCCAGGTCCTGGCTGGCGGGGCCTCCCCTGAAGATGGGGCTACTTGAGGAGGGCACTGTGGGGATCCCTCCCTTCCCCCAGGGCCTGGCCGGTGGCCATGGCACCGCATCCCCCCCCGGCTTGGGACCTCTGGGGAAGGCCAACGTGGAGGGTGGCTGCTGGCACTGGCAGCTGCCTGTAGAGCCTATTGCTTTGCAAGCACCGTGTCTCCTCTTGCTTTTCAGCCACCCTCTCCAGACGAGCAGCCTCGGCCCTCACGTGTCCCTCCTGGCCTGAAGCCCTGGCCCTGAGCGGGAGCAGCAAGGCCAGCGTCCCTGGAAAGGCGGCCAGCGGTGCTGGTCTGGGCCCCACAAGGTCCCTTTGTCAGGGTGACGCTGAGACCTCAATATAAACAGATTTTGTGTGACTGAAGCACCAGAGGGAGTGACTCGTGCTGGTGGCAGGTTTGTTCCGTGCCCCTTCTCTCCCCTGTGCTGCTTTTCTTCCCCTCCTCCTCTTTAATCCCCATCTTTCTTGGATTCAGCTCTTCATCCTGATCTTCAAGGGCCAGCACAGAACGCTTCCATGGCTCAGGAAGCTGCCCAGATTTGCATTTAACATATTTAAATATTTAACATATTTAGGGCTGAATTAAAGCAAGGGGAGGCAAAATTGGGACCAGACCGAAGAATAAGCATGCGTGTACTGAGGAATAAAAGCCATGCTGGCAGATACACGGGGAAAATAAAACATGGGAAGATGACAGAGAGAGCCCGGTCCCTCTTTGTTGTCCTATCAAGCACACTGTGACTAATAGTGATAATTTTTCCCCCCCATCAGTACCATAATAGAAGAATAAAACTAATTGTCATCTGCCACCCACTGCTTGTAAGGCAGCTTCTCTTAAATAGTTTTTATGTATTGAGTTCAGCTGTCAAAAGGAGCTGCTTTTTTTTTCCATGGGCTGCAAAATGCATTTCAGGCTGAATACAGCTTGATGCAAAGGTCACCCCATCAAAAATGTTTTCTCTCAGGAGCGAGTATAATGGCAGAAAAGGCATTCTGCAGTTGATTCTCACCCTTTTACTTGATATTTCTTAAACGGGAGTCAGCTGGAGATTAAATTCCCTTTGATGGGCAGAATTTGAGGGAGGATGTTTGTAGTGTATGTTGGGTTTCCTCCTCTCTTCCGTGCTGTGGTATGGGCTCTTCAGTAGCTACTTACAACAGGTAGTACGAGGGGGAGACAGCAGAAAATTGCCAGTGTTTTAATGATAGTTTGGTTCCTGGGTACACAAATTACTCTCCCAGTCAGTGTTTCCATTTACCTGACACATCCCAATTCGGAGGAGGCTTCAGGATCCAGCTGCAGAGCAGGGGAGATGGCGGCTGCGGTACACGCCGTGTGGGCAGGACGCAGAGGGCACGCAGTGGTGAGGAGGAGGGTGCTGCTGAGGCTGCCCCAGGGAAATCGGGGTGAGGGGGCCCGAGGTTGTATTTGTGGGTGTGATGGGGCAGAGATGCCCGCTCTGTCCGGGTGCTCCCAGACCTGGAGCATATGCTGCAGGGAGAGGAGGAGTCTGTCTTTGGCTGCCTGAGAGTGTTGCATCTTTAGGGGCAGCACTTGCAGGTTTCCCCCATGTCTTTACAATGACTTTCCTGTGTTTTGGAGTTGTGGAGAAGTTTGGAGAAGGCTTTACTTGCCCCGGAAAGAAATGATTTGTGCTGCCTGGGTTCACCTGTGGTGGCTCTTGCCGGAAGGACTGTGTGGAGGCGATAGAAATGACGGCTTTGAGGCAGGCCCTGCTGAACACACAGCAAGCGATCTTCCAGGGGAGCTGAGAACCTAATCCCTGCTGTTCCCTCTCCCCCAGGAGGAGGAACCTGTCTGTCACAGGGACGTTCCTTATCATTTCACCTGTAGTTGGGCTGTGCACACTGATTCAGGCTTCGCTCTGTTTATGTGGACGGAGGTTTTAACAAAAAGGCTGGAGATGTAGGGCCTGCTGTTAAAGGCAGTAGAGCCTGCTATACAGGCAGTCCTCAGGAGAAGTCTGTGCTGTAAGGGTGATCAGTGATGGGATTCAGCGGTGGGTCAGCCCTTTGTGGGGTGCCAGAACTGCCTCGCTAATCCTGGCCTGGAGGAGCTGGCCCGTGCCCTGACCTCCCTGCAGTTACACAAAGGCCCATTACACCCCGAGGGCTCTGCAGGCTCGGCCAGTAAGAACCAAACCGGAGGCCGACAGACATCTTTGTCACCTAACTGATGGTTTTTGGCTGTAAACAGTGAAAAGCAAGAATGAGGAGTGTGTGGTAGGTGTGTGAACTGTCTGGGAGGTGGGCCTGAACATCCCAGGGTGGCTCTGAGGAGAAGGGCTAGGGAAGGGAGGATGGGTTTTGTGTTCAGGCCAGGGGCTGGGCAGGAGGCAGGGATCACCTCTGCTCTGTTTTCCCGTTGATGGATCAAGCCTGGCAGCACAAAATTCAATAAAGCACTGTGACATTTTAGATAGAACATCGTACCTGGGTGGAATGTGCTGCCTTCCCATGATGGAAAGCCTTGCTTTCCAGCACAGGGCTCCCTGCGGTCACGCGCGGGGACTGTAGGTACCACGTGTTGTAGATTCCTGTAGGCAACGTGCTAAAACCTCCCATTTCAGGTTGTTTTCTGCTAAATGGATTTAGCTTCACCCAGCAGGGGTGATGTGAGGATATGTTTGTTGAGGTTCTTGGGGTCCTCATCTATTTTGAGGAAAGCGCTGTGAAAGGCTGGAATGGGGAATCGGTTCTGTCATAGCATACCCATAATTAAACTGGTCTGTTTATTCATGGCTTAGAGGCAGGTTTATTATTGTTTTTCCTAACCCTGAGCTAACAAGGTGTTGAGGTGGTCTGCCACGTGTCTGCTGCTCCATGCATGCTGGGAAGGGTGGGCACCCAGGGTCGGTAGTGGGAGGGTAGCGGAGTGGAAGCAGCAGCCTCGCTGGGAACTTCCTTCAAAGATAAACCCCAGCATGGCTATTTGTGATGTGATTCTTTGAGAGCAGCAGCATGGTCAGGCTTGTCATCAAGCAGGAGATGGTCTAAAAGCAAATAACTGCAAGTTGGCTGAGTGCTTGGCAAGGATCTGAGAGTGCTGACAGGCAGCAGCACTGGCGGCGGCGCTGGGCACGTGTCTGTGTTGAGGAACCAGCTCATTTTCCTAAATGCTGTGACAGGGTCTGTCACTGGGACCACACTTCCTAAATCAACTGGTGGGGCACCAGACCAGAAGTGTGTACTGTGAATAGCAAGACCATAGTGTACCTGGTGCACGTGTTGCTTCTCCTTGGTGTAAGATGGAGGCTGTTTCTGTCATGTTGTCTTGTGGGTTGGATAGGAAAATCACATGTGAGGACTGCAACTGATCCTGCTCTCCTGAAGCTGAGGGGAGAAAGGGGAATGTCCCCTCGCAGGCAGAGTTCTGTAGGAAGGGGCAGCGACCTGCTGGGGAGGGAAGGATGCCTGAGCACCGCGCCTGCCAGCGTGGACACTTGAGCCTTTGCAATACATAAATCATGGAAAATGTGTGTGCTTTTCCCATTGTGTCAGAGCCAGAAAGCCCTGACCCAGCTGGAGGAAAATAACAATTTGAACAGAGATCTCATCAAGCAAGATGTTCCAGCTCGTTAGAAAACAACCTACTGTATGCTTGAAAGGCGCCTGCAATGCATAAAAAGAAATGGCTTGCTCTTCTACTGGAAAATCTAAAGTAGAATAGGCAGGTATGACCTCATCTCCTCATGCTGGAAAATTACAGCCACTTGCTGCTCTTGCCATCTTCAAGTAGTTACTGAGGATTCACTGAGTTGGGAGCAAGTGTACACGTGGCTCAGTTGCTCGTCAGGTAGGAGCAAAGCCTCTGCTTGGTTGGAAGTATGTATAATAAAGGGAAATGCAAATGAGCAAGCAATACTGTCCAGGCACCTGGAAGGCTTGGGAGGAAGAATTCAGAGTGAGCTGTGCTGCCTGACCCTTGCATTGAAGGCAGCTACGGTCTTGCTATTCACAGGCTTCTGCTCTGGTGCCCCACCAGTTGATTTGGGAAGCGTGGTCCCAGTGATAGACCCTGCCACAGTGTTTAGGAATATGAGCTGGTTCTGCGACGCAGGCGCGGCATGCTGCCTGGGGGTGATTGGAGCGGGCTAGCAGGAGATGGCACAGATGGTTGGATCAGTCTGTTCTCTCCTCCTGCCAGTTCCAAGTACTGGGCTTTTGCTCTGATTGCAGAGCTGGAGGGGGCAACCTGTCAGGCAGACATGGAGGTGAGGTCTGCTCACGTTCTGGGGGGGTTGGAGGTCTTTTGGCTAGGATATGGGCTTTGGGAGACGACTCTTATGAGCACAAGGCAGGTGCAGCATCTCGGGTACTGCAGTGAGAAGTGTTCCTCTGGTCTAGGGACCTGCAGTCCATGGGACTAATTGTCGTGTGCTTCACCCCTGAGTGGCTGAATGTACCTTTTTCTTCAGCAAATTCCTTGGTTCTGGAAAATTAAACAGGGTCAGTTTCTGAATGTAAGAGCTCAGGAGCTCTGAGCTTGGCATGGTCTGGAGGTCCCCAGGTTCCTGTAGGCTCTGCCAGGGGAGCGAGAGCCAAGCCCTGGCTGGGGAAGGAGCTCCTTGGCTTCAGGCTCTTGTTCTGCAGCAGGACACGTGTAAGCCAAAGGCCCTTCCTTAGCTGTGTGGGACAGGACCTGCAATGTGTCTGTCTGGCAAGGCACATCGAGGTATGTCACCCAGGAATTACACGCTTCCTGGTGGGGAAGTCTGACACGTCCCCAGGGAAGCCAGTCCAATGGCTTTAGTTCCTCTCAGTGCTGGGGAACAGGCTTTTATTTCAAAGTGCAGCTTGTTGGACTTCAGTTTCTGCCCATTGGGTCCTGTTGTGGTGAGGCTCACTCTCGGCTAGCTCTTCATGTCCCAGTACCAGCCGGGTTGTCCCATTGGTGTATCCAGATGTGTTAAATTCCTTACACCAGTTTCTGCAGGAATTGTTCTCCAGGCCCCGGTTTTCTTTCAGCTCCCATTTGAACTCATTTCTGTGTCTTCCCCTTCTCTGTAAGGTGACTTTTTGGTCTGGATGCAGTTCTCCTAGAGATTTCTCAAGCCTACTGACAAAGTCATGGTCACTCTCATGCTGCCTGGCTCTTCGGCCGTGCGAGGGTGGCATCACTGCTGCAGAGATCATTACTTTCTCCTCTGAGTCCTTCCTTTCTGCCTTGTAAACACACCATTGCCTTTCTGGTTGCCGAGTTGGCAACCTTGTGTTGGATTCTGCAGTGGCAATCCAGCAAAGCCTTGTGCTCACCTTGGTCTGCAGGGAGCTGGGGCTCTGTGGGGCTCCGTGGGTGTTGGTGCAGCCTGCCAGGTTGCTGTTTTCTACCAGGTCCGTTGTCTGCACGTTGCCAGCACCCAGGGAAGTGGAGAAGTTCTCCCTACCGCCTTCATTTCACAACAATTTGCTTTCCAACTTAATTGGTGTTTGTCAACATCAGAAAATTTGCAGCTAGAAAATTCCTTCAGGCTTGGCTGGGTCTCAGCAGCGGGGAGGTGGGAGCTGCTCTCATTCCTTTTGCTGGGGTTTTGCTTTCACAGGAAAGGAGGGGAAGGGAAGGTGGGGGGACATGGGGGACTGATACCCACCGTGGAGGCTTTGGGGACCAGCGAGACAGCCTGGTTTATGCAGAGAGGAGCTACTGAAAGTGATTCAGAGCAACCATCTGCTGCAGGCAGGCTGCGCTGCCGCCAGGAAAAGCCATCGCTGCTCCCAAGAGTATTTTACTTCATTGTGGGCTCCCTCTTCTTTGGCCACTGAGCACAAGAGCTGGTTAACCCCTCCCAAATTCCTAGAAAGTGGGTGATGTTGCTGGGGGTCCCTGTTTAAATAAAGGTCCGTGCAGTGTAACCCACAGGAACACAGCCTGGGAGCCCCAGTTTGCACATTGGAATGGTAAGTGGCTGACAGCGGGGAGCAGAGCTGGTGTGGAGCACAGGTCTTGATCTTCCCACCCATCCTACAACTCTGCTGCCTGCAGTGCCTGAGCCTCACCTAAACCTGCTGGGATGTCTGTGAGGTGCTTGGGCATCTGCTCAGCACCTCTGCTCAGATTTAGGAGGGGCTGAAACACGTGTTAAATACTTTGATCAGAAGAAAACCCCAACCAACTAACAGTACAGGAACCTGACCCGAAAGGTGGAGTGTAGTTTGTGTGTTTGTTTTATACAGAGTCTGTGTTTTCCTGTCTAAAGGCGAATGTTTCTCCTTGACACCCAGCTCGAGGACAGGCAAGGTGAATACTCCCTGTGGCTATGCTGGTCTCCTCGTTTGCAGCTGCAATGGCAATTAGATTAAAAAAATAATTAAAGAATGGCAGACGGTTGGGCGGAGATGGGATGTGAAACGTTGCAGAGAGCATGGAAAACCCTGTGTCAGCCCAGAGCTTGTAAAGGGAAAACCATCGCTTGGCACAGACAGCTTAATAAGCTTGTAAAATCTGGCACCATCAAAACCCCGATTTGGGTTTTATGAAAGCATGGCAGGGGAGCCTTGAGAAATGACAGCTGTATTATCTGCCTTCGCATCGCCCCGAGAGCAGCATCCAGGAGCGGGCTGGAAACGCTTCAGAAAATCATTTCCTATTGAGGGTTTGCTGGGGGCAGAGATGTATGGGGAAAATTGAAATGAAAGAATTAATAAGGGTATCGATAACCTTCCTGCAGCAGCCATCAGGCGTGACGGGAAAATGACTTGAAAGTTGTCATCTCCTGTGTATTTTCTTCCTGTCAGGAAGGTTTGAGGGATGAGGGGAGAATCCAAACAAGGCAATTAGAAGACTGGAGCATGTTGGGGGAAGGAGGAACGGCTGGTGTGTAGAACCTTTCAACGCAATTCTCCCTGCCAGACACAGGACTTGGGCCAAATTCTGATGTAGTGGAGGAGATACCAGAGTGAGCAGATACATGGTGTGACACGGTGGCTGCAGTGTCAGCTGGGGTGTGTGAGGGCTGTCTCTGAAACCTGGGAGTCTCTGAGTATGAGTCAAAGTCACTGAAGTCATCACCAAGATGTACAGTGCTTTTTTCCAGGCTCTGGATCAATCCTGCTTAGTCCAGCCTAGATCATGTGGGTGTAGAGAATGGTAAAACATCCCCCTTTTCCTCTGTCAGTGTGTGCTGACTCCGAGCCATCTGCACTCATATCTTTTTCTCCAGGATGACTTGACTCACAGCTAGGAGTTCACTGAACTTTGGGACTCTGGGCCCAAACTGGAACTATCCAGAGATACTGGGAAAGGGAGCCCAGCACGTAGGTTAAACCACTTAGAAATGATGGCATGGCTGAGGCAGCCAAGCTCTATTTCTGAAAGTGACTTAGTCACTTGGAATGAAGCCGCGCTGAAAACGTTCCCCTTCCTGAGGTCCAGATGCTTTTCAGACATTACCTAAGCTGTCAGGCTGTGCTGGGACATACTTCTGGGATCCCAACTGTGGGTCGTTAATGCGCAGAGGAGAAGGGACTCGATCCTCAGACTTTCCTGGAGACAGCAGGTTTCTGTTGCAGTTGCTGTTCAGACTTATCCCGCAAAGTGCTTGGATGGGGTTTGCCTGTATTTAGCTGTATTTTGGCCACATAGATGGCCAAACTAGGGCAAGAGGAAACAGCCTCACGTTGCATCAGGGGAGGTTTAGGTTGGATATTAGGAAAACATTCTTCACCAAAAGAGTGTCGAGGCATTGGAGCAGGCTGCCCAGAGGGGTGGTGGAGTCACTAGGAGGGGTTCAGAACACATGTAGACGTGGCACTTCAGGCTGTAGTTTGGTTGGTGTGGTGGTGTTGGACAGACGGTTGGACCTGATGACCTTAGAGGTCTTTTCCAGCCTTCCAGATTATGTTCTGTTCTAAACCTGAGGCATTTCCAAGGCAAAAGGGAAGAAGTGAAGCTTGCAGTCTCCATTCTGTGACAGCAGCTGTGTGCCTGAGTGCTGCACACAACAGATCAGGGAAGCTGGGGAAGAAGAGAAGCCACTTACGTGACTGATGCTGGGGCTCAGGCCTAGTTGCTGTAATGTAAAACTGGTATGCAGTGAGCAAGTGGGTGGCTTCAGCAGGAAGCCAGGTGTTGCTGCTCTCTTGCTGCATCACCAACATGAGTTGGTGACTCCTTAGTCACCAGGATAGATGGAAATGGGGAGGTTGATGGAGCACAGGCGCTGAAAAGCAGGTACTGTCCTTGCCGGAGGAGGCAGGCTGAGGCCCGCCGAGCAGCTGGGTGTTGCTGGGGAAGCAGTTTGGCAGCTGGAGGAGGTTGGCAGCCTGGCTGCAGCTTGGTCCCATGCTGCAGTGGTGATGTGACTATGTGCTGTTCAGCTCCAAGCTGGGGTCTACACCAGGAAGGCTCCGATGTGCTGGTGCTGGGAGCCATGACTGCACACACTGTGGTCCCTGAAGGCAAAGGATGTTTGTGCTGCTGGGGTCACCCATGGGGTGGGAACGTGTCATTTCTGTGAGCTGGGCAATGGAGAAAAGACCTTTTCAAGGGGAAAGGCAGTGTATTCACTGGCCACAGCGCTCGGTGGGTCTCCTTCCCACAATAACCCTCCTCAGGTCAGAGGAGACCTCCATGGCAATGGATGTGTCACCCCCAGTCCCTTCTCCCTTTGAACATTTGCTTTCTTCTGCAGTGTGTAGTTGGCTGGGAGTTATTTGGAGGTGGATTCAAAAGATCAAAGTCGGATGGGGCCTTCAGAGCATTCCTGCCTCTGCCGTGTGGCCTACATGGGTATTAATGAGGTGCATTTTGTAGGGCCTGACATTCATGTCTTCTGTTTACTCTAATGAGACTGCTCTGCCATCCTTCTTGTTTTAATAAGCAGCAGAGCCTCCGAGATCATGTTCTACAAAGATATTTTTCCACTTCAGGATTAGCAGGAGTAAAACTAGGAACGATAATTTTAACAGGCATAAAACATCAGGATCCTGCGTCTGATGCCTTCAAAGGAATGTGCTCCCCTTTGCTTTCCTGGCTCTGTATTATCACGGGTTTTGGGCTCACACACACGTTTCTTGCCCTTTTATCTTCCTAATTGTTTTCACAAGTTCATTAATGATTTTGCAAAAGCTGTAGTGAAACTAAATGACGTGCTCGTAAACCTTTAAAGGAGAATATACTCGGCCTGTGATGGGAAAAGTCTCATTAGTCTTTTCAAATCGCTCCCAGCAGGTTCTTCTGCGGATTCAAACTTGTTAGGTGCATAAATAGGCTTCTCTAATTCAATCAACTGTGCTGATCGTGTGACAACTCAAGTTTGCTCTGTTTTTGAGTGGCCACAAAATCACCATCCTAAAGTAGATGTTCTGAGAGCTACAGCTGGCCTGGATTCTGAGGCTTGTTCTTGGGTTTTGGGGTTTTTTTTTGTAATCTGTAGAAATTTTGGGGCTACTGATGTCACTTATGCTTTGCAAGGAAATCCTGCAGTAGCTCTTTGGTTTCTCTCTAAGCTGGGAATGTTGCAGTGATGCTGATACAGCGTCTGCAATCTGTGTTCAGGCCAAAGCCTAAGATGGTGTGGGAGTTTAGCTGGAACAAGGATTAAGTTCTGCAGATTAGTCACAAAGCGATGGGCAAGCTCCTTTGTGGTCTCTACAGGTGGTAACCTCTGACACGTGCGTGGGGCAGAGGGAAGAACTGGGTGCAGCTGCAGCATGTCCCATGGGAGGCGGTCCAAACCTTGGTGAGCTGGGCCAGGCTTGTGGTGTTCTCCACCAGCGCTTTGAGCATGAGGTGGTGATGGAGGGAGAGCCTGATAACAGCGTTTCAGCACGGCAGGACTTGGGGATGAGTGCAGAGCTGAAGCAGCAGTGGCAGGAGGAGGGAGAGGAGGGCTGGAGGCTGAGCAAGGAGGACATCTGGGTGTGGAGCAGCTAAAGGGAACCAAGACCAGAGGGCTCATTGCTGCTGCAAAGCTCAGGGGACACCCCAAACCGCTGGAGCAGCACGTTTGCACCCTCCCTCATCTTAAGGCTGTTCTTGCTGTGCTGAGATTAAGAATTGAAAGTGATTTTACCCAAGTCTTGAGAGTGCTTTCCTTTGAGCTCATGTAGATGATGGTATTTCTACTGCACAAACCTTAATTGAAGTATTTGATTTCACTTTTGTATGTGGAGTTAATTTATGTGACACAATTAAAATACATTTTATTTATACAATAGGAACTTAGAACTGGAGTAGGTGATTAAACCAACTGAACAGCCTCTTGTGAAATTTTAACTTTGCTGAAAGCGTAACGGTCCTTTGACATGATATTCTAGTTGAGCAGCTTTCAAAGGAAGTTGAATGGAAGGATGGATTTAGGATAACGACTTTGCCATGCAAGCTCTGCCTCATACCTGACACTAGTGGTCTCCCAGGAGTGTTAATTGGACTGGGCAGGGGTTACTAATGCCTGTTTTGGGTCTTATTGCTCAGAGTTACCTGGGTGATGGTGATGGGTCTGGTGGTGTTAGCTCAAAGGGGTGACAAACCCCTTCTGTGCTACCTGAGGGTTGTATTGTCACCGCTTCGTGTGAAGCTGCTTGGCACCAAGCTAGTGGTCCCCAAAGACACTAAGCAGAACCAAACCTCTTTCCCTGAGGAAGGAGAACAAGCACATCCAGACGCCAAATTAGAAACCATGCTGCATCGAGTCGGGTTTGCATCAGCACTGGTGACCAACACCTCGCTCTGTGAGCTCATGGCAGGGAGCTGGAACATCCCTTTTTACCTATCAGCCAGCCAACTGGTGTGTACCTAGCTTGCACAGGCCTTGCTCGGAGAGATGAGTCAGCTCTAGCTCTGCTTTCAAGGGCTCTCTTTGCTCAAGTTGTAAGTGGCTATTTTCAGTCACTGTGACTGACAGCTGTCCTGCCCTGCCCTTTCAGCAGCACTGTGTGGATGGCAGCAGGGTGCAACCATCAGCCCCAGCTAGCCTGTGGAACAGGACACGCATCTGCTGGCATTCAACCTGTGCTCAGCTGAAAAGAGCAAAGCCCTTCCGGTGCTTCCCACTCAGCTCGGGCTGCGTGTCGGGCTCGTCTGCCCAGGAGGGGAGCTCAGCAGTTTGCAGAAGGGGACATCGCAGACATGGTTTCTGTGAGTCTCCTGAACCGGGTTTTGTCAGAGAACATCTGAAACTGCTGATACAGGATTCCAAGTGTCCATTTCAAAGTATGTTTGGCAAATCTGAGCCCGCAATCAAGTGTTTGGGGAGAACTCCAAGTCTGTTGTTGCTGCTGGTGAAGATGTTGAAGGCTTCACCTGACACCTCAGGATGAACCAGAGAAGCACAAATCGCTTTTTTCTTTCTTGGTTTTTTTAAAAAATAATTTCCCCAGAAGTCTGTTGAGCCCTCGTTATCTGAAAGTCACAATTTCCAGTCACTCCTTTGGCTGTTTTAGTCACTGTTTTAGTGCCTGCCTTTGATTTCTTGTTCTCTGTTTCTGTAACACCATGTTTCTCCTTCCTGGCCGCGCTGCAGCGTTGCAGTGTGCGGTGTTCGGCTGCCTTCTCATAGCTGGGATGGTTCAGCAGAAAGTCCTTTCATTACCAGTGAGAAAACAATTCCCAATTAATTAAGTTATTGGATGAGTTCCTCCTTTGTTCAGTCTGGAAATGGCTGTGAACAGATTGCTGAATTCTCCAATGATTCGTTACAACAAATTGTGAGTTTCTTCCCTAACGAATCCCTGGCCTGACCAGAACAAACAGCTCACAAGGTGTATGTGGAATCCGTGGTTCCTTAGTTTTCTGAGTGGCTGATACATGGAGAGAGGTTCCCTGTCCAGCATGACTGGTGGGTAGCACAAGGCATGACCCAAAACTCCGTGCTTTGATACTGAAATGTTGGGCTGTGGCCTGAGTGTCCACTGTTGTGAGGGGCTGGGTGCAGGGGGTGGGGGTTAGACCCCGCTTTCGGGTGGATGTTTGCCCTGGGGAGGTGTCTGTGCTCTGGGATTCTTGGGGGTGGGATATGCCCTTGTAAATTGGTAATTGTAAAATATCCAGATATTTTAAGTAGGGAGGGGGAATAATATGGGCAGTTCTTTGGTGGAGGAGGGAGAAGGGAGCGATGAAGGGTGTGTGTGTGTGGCTGGGATCTGAGGTGTAAGGCAGCCAGAGATGAGGAGCTGGGCAGGAGGCTGGGACGACAGGACAGACTGGCCACGTCGCATGTGTCTGGTAGTGCTGGTAGAGGCTGTGTGCCTGAGCACTTGATTGCCAAACCATCACCCAGCCTGTCCAGCCAGTAAATATTACAGGAGCTGAAAAATGAATGAGGACGGGACAGAAAATGGCACCGACTGTACCAGCAACTGCAAAGGGCTGGACTGGGCGGTGCGGCGCTGGCAGCCCCTTCCCTCACTGCCGTAGCCACTGCTCCTCCGCCTGCTTGGGGCAGCTGTCAGACATCTCCATCTGCATTCCTCTGCTCTCCGCGCTTGGGAACGTCGCAGGATGAGGAGGGAGAGGTGCCAGTTCTTGCTGGTGCTTTCTGCCTCTGGTGCTTTTGTTGCCTGACTCGGTATAAAATCCGGCAGGAGCATTTTCTTTGCTGCACCCTTACACCTCGTTTTTACACCGCTCTTCCTCTCCTTACAGAGCTGCACGTGGCCTCACTGAAGCTTGCCTGTGCTGGCCCCAGCTGACCATTAACAGGAAACCCAGCACAAGCTAATGAAGATGGAAGCATTGGCGTTTGGCATTGCTGGTTTGAAGGTGTCTGGTCTCCAGAGGTGTCTTTGCCCCCTGTTAAAACCAACCAGGTAGCATATGCCTCAATGTTAGCTGTCTCAAAACACTGGCTGTCCTTGGATAGTGCAGCTCCCAGCCCAACTGCGCCAACGTCGACAATTATCTCATTCTGCCTCCAGTAATTAAAATAAGCAAAGAGTATCTCATGTTATCATGGCTTTCTGAAGCATTGGAGTCTACTTGTGCCTATCAGCCTGTTCCCGTGGCTGATCTTTGTTGACTGAGTTGTGTTGTGTCTGCGTAACGGCTGCTAAATCTGGAGTGAAACAGAAATAACGATTAGCAAAACCCAGAAGATTTCTTGCTTCTCAGCTGGCTTTGGCTCGGTGGCAGCTTCTCTCTCTGCCATCTCTGCTGTGACATTACAGTTAAAGAGTTGTCCCTCGCTGCTTGGGTGGTGGAGTGGAACCTACGGAAGCAGGAGTCAGTAGATGGCACTCTTAGACCCTGCTTGGGGCAGGGACAGCTCTGGGAGGCCTTTTGGTGGTCTCCCTGGGGGAATTAATGGTGAGTGGCTGGTGGAGCTTTTGTCCCCTGTGTCCCTCAACCAGGGCCCGGTGGTCAGGCCAGGCAAATGCATCGTGAATGCTTTGGCAGGAGGGGTCCAGCCTCGCAAGGGGCGTTCCCACCTCTGCTTGGGGACCAGCTCAGTCGCTGTGAGCTCCACTGGCTTCTTCCTCATGTGAGGAGACCCATGGAAGTGCCCAGCTGGGCTTTGCAAGGTTGGGGGAGATGACGTTTTGGTTGTGATGCCTTTGAAGGTCATGGGCATGTTCCTGTGGGGCAGGGAGAGCCGTGGCTGCTGGGGGAAGTGGTGCACAGGCAGGGTGCTGCGGTGATGGGCGCCGTGCTGCTTGGTGCCAGCCTGGCTCCTTCCGTGTGGGGCAACTCACAACTCTTCCAAATTGCAGCATGTCCGTGTGCAGACTGGCTGGTTTCCTAAGGGAGGATTCCTAGAAAACTAGCAGTGCTGTCTTTAAACTGAGGGTTTCTGGATGGATAGTGCGGTGGGAGCAGCTCCAGGAGTCCCTCTGCTGCACAGCCGCCGTCCTGCACAGGCACTCTGGGGATCTTTCACTGCTGACTTTGATGGCATTTGGAGCAATCTCCATGGCCAGTGTGAGATGCTTCTCCATGCTGAAGGATATAACAAAGGTGGTTGCACTGAACCTACTGGAGTCCGTCAGACACGGCACCAGTTTGGGTGATTTACTGGGAAGCCAGCAGTGTGCTGTGGCATGTTCTGTAAGGATGCACACAAAGCATACAGCCTCCAGCTGTATGTTTTCTTAGTATAAATTAATAAATTCAGAGATAATGTTTTAACTCCAACAATACATCCCATCACAAGCTGCTTGGCCATTGAGATGGGGGCACACTCGGCTGCCCTGACAAGGATCTAGGGCTTCAGAGGACAGTGACATGGGACAGAACAACATGTCACGTAGGGTATGGCCTGATGCCTTGAGTCTGCAGGAAGTGCGTAGCCCTGAGGACACTGGGGAAGGGGGTTGCCTCTGTTTCTGTGCCATAGACCACCCTCTCTGAACCCCTTCTGCATCTAATGGGGAGGATGGACCTGCATCCGTCACCGGCTGCCAGCCCTTGGCCACACTTTGATGTGCATCAGGCAGAGGCCAAGTCTGAATCCCTCTTATAGCAGATTCTTACTTATTCCTGCTCTCTCCTTTATATCTGGAGGGTGGGAGCAGGGAGAATTGCTTTTGGTTTCTTTGGACAGATTCCCCAAAAGGAAAAAGAACAAACAAGGAAATACATACATTTTAAAACCAGTATTAATAGTTACTCATGACGCAGCTGACCGAGAGGCAGTGTGGTGGGTCTGTTATCACATCTTGTACAAGGTTTGCTCTAGCCAGCTGGCAAATACCAGCGCATCTCCTGAGTTCCTAGCTCACCCTGCTCGTGCTGACATTTCTGGCAAGGCAAGGTAAGGTAAGGAGTTATCCCAGCTGCAGTGACCTGCGAGATCTTGCTCTGCATTTCTCTTAATTAGCCTGAAGTTAGAGGCTCGCATAGCAGTGTTTCCCGTCCTTACAGCTGGCTGGGGGGCCTGCAGTAGGAGGATGCTGGGGGGCCTGCGGTAGGAGGATGCTGGGGGGCCTGCAGTAGGAGGATGCTGGGGCAGATGGCACTTGTAGCGATCCAGTCCCATCTCCGTAACTGCATACCAGCAGCCTCACAGCTTATACCTTCCTTTCCTTTCTCCTAAAACCTGGCTGTTTTAACCCAGATCCCTCAAAATGCAGCGTGGAGCTGCAGCCCCTGAGAGAGTAGCAGGCTGAGCCCTGCTATGTTGCTGGAGAGGCAGGGACGGGGATGCTCAGGGAGCTCTCAGGAAAAGCCTTTAAATGAGGATCTGGACCATGTGTCCTTGTGTGGGGACCTTCTCTTTGAGCAGGCAGAGCTCTGTGCTCCCATGGGTAAGTCACCCTTCTCATACTGTTGAGCAAGCCGTGCTGATGCTGTTTGTGATTTGGAGTCGGTTGGGTTTGGTTCTCGTTCCTTGACTGCTGCTAGATAACGTAGAGAAGCTTTACCTGAACTCCTGCACAAGCCTGTGAGATGTGCTGATGGGCACAGGCTGTGTAACAGCACCCTTAGCTCTACAGAGGCAGCTGATGCTGACAGTGGGTTTCCTGTGATTTATCCGAGCCCATTTCGGCTGCAGATGCCTTCGCACAGAGCCCTTGACTTTATCATTAGCATTGAAGTCTTCAGGCCTGATTCTCTTCTCCTGCCAGACTTACCCTGGGGTGACACTGGGATGATTTTCCTCTTGATTGTTGTATATCAGAGAAAAATCTGATTTCCAGCAGGAACCTAGGATATATCTCAGGAAAAAAAAAAAAAGAGCTGTGCCAAAGCTGACAGGCCTTTTGCAATGCAGGGGGAATATAAGGCATACTTGATCCAGAATTGGCTGGAGTTGTTGGGAACATTGACTTTGATTGCATGGTCTCTGGGGATGGGGTA
This sequence comes from Zapornia atra, assembly GCA_013400835.1. NCBI lineage: Eukaryota > Metazoa > Chordata > Aves > Gruiformes > Rallidae > Zapornia > Zapornia atra. The sequence goes on along the minus strand of VZTU01003540.1, from coordinate 17,066 downwards.
TAAGGGCATGGCATTTTGTCTTAGCACATGAAGCCTCATTAAAAATATAGAGTGGATGTAGGATATCAGACTTGTGTTATAAATGATGGTAAAAGAACCAGTGCTGAAGTCTAAGGAATGTTTGATTTAATTTTAAATAGAAACCAGAAAAACATCTGCCACATTAGTAAGCTAAATTTTGCTGAAGATATTTCTGATTAAATATTCTGTCCTTTGTACTGCTGCTGGAGTTCAGGCAGAATATGTCAAGTAGCTCTGTTGTTATCTGATGTTCCTAATGGGCTTCATTGGAGTCTTCCTGCTCTCACACACATGCCCTAGTCACTCATGGCAGCACTAGTTGATAAGTCCACAATTACAAGTCAGTGAGAAGGAGGTGCTTGAGAAGTGGTTGGTGATAAACCCATGAGGGAACCAGAGCTGCTTCTGGAGCTGCTGCAGCAGAAGCACCCAGGCTTTGGGAGGGGAAGTTCCTTCTGAACTCCTGGGCCTTTTTTGCCTCCTGTACCAGGAGGTGTTTGGGGATGGAAAGATGGAATACCCAAAAATGTATGGGTAGGACCAGCTAAATAAATGCACATGGTTTAAATGTCACTTGGGGCCTTTCTCCATCTCCCCTACTGAAGCAATTCTTGTTGATTCCCCTCCTATTAACCAAGCTTTTCAGGGGATTAGATTCAACGCAGTAGTTAATTACAGATTCACTAAATGTTCAGGCACTCGTTAGTGAAAAAGAAGTGCTCCAGCCCACCCTGAAGGTCTGAAGAGGGTGTTTTCTCATGGCATAGGAACTAAGCTTCAATTTGAATCAATATTTAGTGTTCAGTGATGAGGTCCCAGAAGGTATGGGAGCTATTGATAAGCCGGTTTAGATGTCTTTGTTCAAAGTATTGTGTTATTTATTTCTCTGAGTCCCCCCCCCAAGCAGTAAATTGTCAGACTTGGTTTAAGTGTTAGTAGTTCTGCTGTCAGATCTAGTTTATCAGGTTGTGTGGTGCCTAAAACATACCTGAAAGCCTTCACACCTTCACTGGTGCTGCTTGGAGCCTTTGTCAGAAACATTTTCCAGTTTGGCCTTGGCATTATCATTGTAAAAGAGAAGAAACATCTCTTAACGCTGATTCCATGGGAAGCCCTGATGCTGAAGTGATGGGCTTGCACCCACGTTTCTGGGAGGCAGAAAAGGTGTACATTGAGCAAACCCAAATGCTGGTCTCATTCCAGTTGTAAGCAGGTTTGGGACATGCCAGAACCCAGAAATGAGGGGAAATAATGAGAATCTGCATCTCCAGCTCTTTTTGGGTTTCAACCAATGTTTAGGACAGGCGCTGCTGGGTATGATCAGCACTTGGAAGCTGCTGAGTCTGTGCAGGCTCCCTCCTGTGCAGGGCTGTGCTGGTGCAGGAGTTAACGAGGGACGCATGTAAGCGAGTCATTGATGGGCCATGCAGACTTGTGCTCCATCACTGCTGGACAAACGCCTTGTGAAGCCTTCTGTCTCTCTGGCTTGATAAACAAAAGTACTTTCTCATCCTTAAGAGCTGACAATTTGCCTTCATGGAGAGGAGAGGCAGTTAAAAAATTGAAGGAAACCCACCCAAACAATTGGACTCTCTTGCCAGCATCCTATGTTTCCTTAGGCCTTGCTCCAGCACTGCATCAGCTGCACTGTTAATACCACTGTTTTCCCCTGGAAGTTAGCTGCTTTCATATTCTTGCCTCTTTTTAAAAATGTGACCTTCAGCATTTGAGCTTTCATAATTACTGTTAATCCATTCAAGAAGGAAGAGTAATTGAAAGGGCAAAATTTATGATCTGGTCTGTCTGACTTCAGGCTTTGACCCCAGGATTTTCTCTTTCAGACACCTCTTGCATCCCTTGGGAATGCCAGCCCCTGCCTGGAGGATGGCTGCTGGGAGTACACAGCTCCTCTTGTTTGCATCCACTGCAGCCTTGTGTAGAGGCAAACAGGCTTCCCCTTGTTTCCAGTTGGGCCTTCACGTCCTGCCCTTCCCTCTGCCTTTTTGACCCGCTGTTTGTATTCAGTGGCCACAGTCATCCTCCTGCTCAGCCTCCTGCCCACGAGGCCCTGCCGTGTCAGGCCTTCCCTGGGGCTGTGCCTGGGCTGTAGCTTCATTATTTGGTCAATGCAGGATGATAGTTCTGTGATCAAAGCTGGCCCTAAGCCACCTTGTAGGCTCTGCTCTGCCTTCCCATTCCACTTTTAAACTCCAGATCTTTGAGTGATGGGAAGTTTGGGTTTTCCACCCTTTTCCCATTATTTCCCTCTGTCACTGTACTGCTCCCAGGTGGGGTTCAGACTCATCTGTCTGCCCAGTGTCCCTCCTCAGAAACTTAATACAGCTCCAAGGGAACAAATATCGAAGAGAAAGCTGGAGTCCAGGAGAAAACTCCTCGCCTCCCATCTTAGCCATGTGTACCACAAAAGCATCTTCCCAGCATCTAATATTTGAATAATTCTCCTCTTTAATGCCTGAAAGCTCTGCTCCCCTCTGCCTTGCTGGCTGACTGAACTCAGGCTGCCTGCATCTCCTTCCAGGATGACAGCCAGGAAATTGTTACGGTGCAATTTAAAGACCATAAAAGACGGGATGAGCAGATGGCAGGTCACATCTCCTTCCTGGGCACAGCCCGTGGCACCGCTTCAGCGCATGCTGAGCCACAGTCACCAAGTCCAAACAAGAAGTATCACCAGTGGAGATGATGTCTGTCAAGGCAACATCCCAGCAGCACAGACCTTACGCCTGTGACAAAGAATCTGGGCATTGGCAAGAAGCTTTACTGACAATGAGCTTTAAATACCTGCTGCTAAGATAATCACAATAATCTGTCTGCCAGCTTTTTCCTAATGTGCATTTTCTAATTCATTGTGGGAGGCAAAATCCTTTGACTGGTGGAATGAAGACGTGGCACTGTGACTATAATTTACATTGTTAAACAACTGGAAGAAGCAGCTATCAAAAGCTGGAAATCCCACCCACAGCAGAAGAGCTGCCTTGACAGATTAATTTAAAAAAAAAAAAGATGAGAAATTAGTGTTTTCATAGAAAGGAATTCCTGATGTGTAGGATCCTCCGTTCTGCCAAAGGGATTAAGAGAGTGAATGTCCCAGTTGCAGGATTCGCTGTGGTTCTGCTCCCCTCCTGATCTCTTTGGGTCTGCCCTCGGAGGAGGGGACCTTACCCTCTACCTCTCACTTACTGCACTTTGTGGGGACAAGGTGCTGGAATAGCCATTACCATCATTCCCCTCATCCCAAAGGGATGCTTTGGAGCCAATTAACTTCTATTTAACCAAACAAAGCTCTGTCAAGGATTGTCTCTTGGTGCAGCAGTCAAGATGATCCCCCATATCCTTTCAGCACTAATTACAAAACACCCCTGCTCCGATGAGCAGCACTTTGCTGAAGGTGGCTGTGTGTTCCCGACTAACCAGCAACACCCTTGGATGTGTTTGATGCACAGGGATACACCATGGTGTAAAAATTGGGATCGTTCCTTTACTCCTAGTGGTACTGGAGCCAAGGAAGGATCTGGGATTCAGAAATTTCTTGGTAGAGTGGAGTTAGTAAGTTTGATAGGAAAGTATCTGGAATGGGCACTGGGACAGGTTTCCCAGGGGGGTGTGGAGTCTCCTTCTCTGGAGATATTCCAGACCCATCTGGACGCCGACCTGGGTGACCTATCCTAGGGATCCTGCTTTGGCAGGGTGTTGGACCCCATGGGCTCTGGAGGTCCCTTCCAACCCCTACGATTCTGTGAGTCTGTGATTCTGTCTCTCTCTCAAAGAGGAAAACGCTGCCTCTAGCTGAGGCACTGAGCTGTAACAGCTGGCCAGCCAGTAAGTCCTGTACGGAGAGCAGCCCAGCTCTCCAGAAATCAGTCCTTACGCAGTTTATTTCAGTTGATGAGATGATTGCTTTTCCTCCTTTCACTCTCCAAACTGCCTTTTCTCCCCCTGAGTGAGGGCAGCTGACGCAAGGCCCATCGTGCCAGCCTGCTGCCTGGATATCGGCTCAGGGCCTTGGTCCGCCAGCTGCCCCTGCCTTGTACGAGATCTCCTCATGCAGGTTTGGGCAGTGCATGGAAAACACCTTTTCTTTTTGTCCCCTTTTAGGTGAAATCTGCTGTAATGTCACCCTTTTCCAACGTGAGCATGTCCATGCCCTGCAGAGGCTGCATTTGCCACCACCCTTGCTGGCAAACCCCTCTGAGAGGCAGACGATCGTGGAGCTGGGACTGGTCAGCCCCTTCCCACCTCTGCAAACGGCCCTTTCAGGGACATTCCCAAGGTGTGTTTGCACAGGTTTGCATTGCTGCTCACAGTTCATGCTGAGGAATAAATTGGATTTGACTATTTGCCGCTCCTTTTGGCACCTTTCACTAGTGCAAAATTTCCTGTTGTGACCTGGGGGAAAAAAAAAAGCCACCAAAAATCCTTCATTTTCTAAGAAATATTCCTGGGCAAAACATCCCCTGTTCAGCAGGAAGCGCTATCCTGGGCTCTTTGTGTTCCTAAGAAGTGAATTCACTAAATGGAGCACTTTCCCCTGCGGTTCTCTCCTTGCCACTGGAAGCCATTTTCCCTTGTACCATAGAGCTTCTTAGCCCTGTTGCATCTGGCTTAGTGCTTCTCAAGGGATGGGGGGAGGATTGCTAATAGCTTTCCAACCCACTTCAGGCTCTCTCTTCATCATGCAAGCTCTCGGCAAAACCGGCTCCAGGAAGGTCTTTGTCCTGGGTGACTTTTTGCTAACTCAGCCAACAGTGCTCTAGTTAGCAAAAGCTCTTGTCCCTGTGGATGTGCTCAGACTTGCTGGTCCTCTGCAGCAGGCTGGGACGAAGGTGAGGTGAGAAATGCTAAGAGAGGAGTTGTGTCACGTTTTGACCTCAATGCCACCAATACCCAACACCTGTACTCAGATGGTCCAGGGAGATAAAGAAATATTTTGACCCCAATCAGAAGAATCTGTCATTTTCTCGCGGGGAATCTGAAACTGGCCCCTTCCCCCCACTCCCCTCTTATGGACAGACAAAATAAGCTGTCCCCCTTCAGAGAATGAGTTGACTTTGCCTTTCAAGAAGAACACGTGTTTCTTCTACATGAAATTTATTAAGAATTGTGTTTTCCACAGCCAACTTCACAAAATATATATCCCATGGTTTGCTAGGGAGCAGGTGTGTCTATAAACCTCCCAAATGCTTCCAGACCAGACTTTCTTTTCTTCTTTCTTTTAAAATCCTTTTTCTTATTCCCATCATACAGCGAAATGAATCTTTAGATGACAGATGCTGGACTCTGACAGGCATCTCATCTTGTACCGAGGCTAATGACAGTCTGAAAGAAATTGCTCGTCTGAGTCAACAGCCAGCTTCTCCAACTGTGTTTGTCTTGGGCCCTAATTTCATTTCTTTGCTTGGTTTTCCTGAAATCTGAGCACACACACACAGACCTGATAAATAACCAGAGTCGGCAATAAAGATAAAGGAAAGTTCTATACTCCAGAGGTCAAGCTAGCCTCCAAATCATATTTGCCCTAATGGAGAACAAATTCAACACTACCAAAAGTCAAATGAATGTTTAGTCACCTGAGAAAATACCATTATAAGCTGAAATGAGCTCTCATTATTTTTTCCATTTTATTTCTTTAATTTCTCCTTGGCTTCTGCTTCCAAACTAAAAATAGGGGCATTAGTCACAGGGTACTTCAGAGGCACGCTCAAGGCAGAAGCAAGGTTCTAAGGTAAATCAGAGCTGGTGGCTCTTAAAATGGATGAAGTCACTTGCATTAGCCCTTCAGGATGCATATTTTCATTTACTTGATTTATTCCTATTGTTTAAGCTGTGATGTGAAGTGGCACAGACGCGCTGGAGCCAGGCTGATGAGGAACTTTATAGTGAGCTGTCAGGGCAGCAAATCCCATTGTGAAGGGACCCTTTCCTCAGGGCTGTTTGCGAGGCCGGAGCAGCAGAAAGCTGAGTGAATGATTTAAAAGGAAAAAGAGAAGGAGAGAAAAGACACATGGGGAAACAGGCAGGTAAATTATCCGCCCTGCTGTCAGGCACCCAGGCGTTGGACAGCCTGGTGCAGCCAGCTGCTGAACTGGGGGAAGGCGGAATCAGACCTCTCCCTGGACGTGAGGAGGATGCCCCAGTCCCTCATCCTGCCCTGCACAGTACCCAGCTTGTCTCCAGAGGCTTTCCCTGCCCATGTGAGCTGGTCCCTTCCTTCTCCTCTCAGCCTGGGAGATGCTGGTGACTTGTATCCTGATGATACCTGTTAAGACTCTGCTTTCTTGGGTGCATGTGAACGCCAAGGCTGGTTGCTGTCTAATGCTCTGACAGCCAAACCCATTTGTTTGGGAGCACAAAAGGTGATTAGTAAATAATACTATTTTTTTCTGTCACTCCTGCTGTCATCAGGTCCCATTCCCATGTCATAGTAGCACCAGCATCCTAGAAAGAACATCCTGGGTGAAGCATCTTGGCAATAACAAGGTGTTTTATTGATAGATACGCAGCTGCCTGGAAAATAATGGAACCAGCATGGCCAAATACCACTTTAATAGTGTGTCCCGGGCTTCCTCTTGCAATTTATACCTCAGAAATCCCATCAACAGCACTCCTTCTGCAGAGCATTGAAAGAGGGAAAGGAGTCGCTCTGGAGGTAGGAATTAGCACGGGCTGGGGAGAAGTGGAGAACCTTTGGTGTATCCCAGCATGTCCCTGTAAGATCTCAGCGCTGCCTCACCTCACTTGATCCATGGTTTGTTACTATGGGCATATGAGTCTGAATTGGTTATGGGAATGTCTCTACTTAGTTTAAGTGCAGTTGTGGAGTTCATTGAGGGCAGCTGAGTAGCTTGGCTCTACATGCAACAGATTAAATAACTTCTGTTCTGTGGATGTTTATTATTTATTACAGAAATCTCCTTGTAATGAAACTCAGCCTGATTGGTGTTCGTGGGGGCAGCAGTAACTCTGAAGGATGGACTCGGCTGTTCCTGGGTGGACACATCAGTAAAACCCACGAGTTTGTGCTCCACAGACATGTGTCCATCACAGCAGAGCTCTCAGCAAGTTGTGAAGAACCTGGCTGGCTGCTCCAACGGAACGTTTTCCACCTGTGTAAGGTAGTGTGTGGGTTTTGTAGGAGGTTACACTGAGCCAGCTTACTCTTAGTGTATTTGGGGGGCTTTTGTTTGTCCTCTTGTGCTGCCTTTGTGATATGAATTCATTTGGTGCAAGTTTCATGCAGATTTCAGGTGCAGAACCCCCAAACCAAGCTCCCCAAGCAGCTCAGTGCTCCCACGCCACCAAAATATATTCAGAAGAACGTTTTGATTTTTGTCAAAATTATTTTCTCTTCAGGGCCCCCCCTAGGCACATCATGGTTCATTTCAATACCCACATGAGCTGCCAGAGGGTGTATTTTTACTGATGGGGGTGTCCCCTCTCTTTCATTCACCAGGTTTCTAGCTCGTGCTGGAACTTCTCTTCCCGTGGGGCTGGGGGCTCCTGTGTCAGTGGTGGTCTGGGGAGATGCAGCCCGGTGGCAAAGCCTGGGCTGTAGAGGATGCTGATGGAGCTTGCAGCCCTGTGGCCCCAGCTATGGGCCATTCATAACCAGATATGTCAGGTTTCTTTTTTAAGTGAAGTCTTCTGGAGTTTTCTTTTAAGGCATATCCCTTTCTTTCATTCACTTTGGGGTGATAGCAAATATCAGTTTATCAGATATCCTAATTTTTGACCAGATGCATACAGAGGTCAGCAGTCTCAGGTATCCTCTCCCCGTTTCCCCCACCCAGGGCTGAGGGCCAGCTCCATGAAAGCATGGGACTTTCTCACACAAAATACCCCTTTTAAAGGCAAAAGGACAAATTCTGTTCTGGAGGAGGCAGGTTGGATGAGTCGTAGTTGTAATGATATATTTATTCCAGGGCTAAACTTGGCCAACTGTTGAGAAGTGCACACAACCTAACAGATGTAAATGCAGTATATATTGTTTGGCTGTGGGAGAAGGAGCGCTGCTCCTGGCATAAAAACAACAAAGTGGATGGATCTGAGAGCTAATACGATATCCCAGGCACTCCTCCATATATCAATGGAAGGAATAGTGCTAAAAAGGCTGCTTCTCAGGTTTTTAATAAGATGGTGTCTGTGAAGATTACATTTTGGCTTATAGTACAATATTTCATTTTCCTCAGCTCTTTAGAATCTTTTCTAATAATACATCTGTGTGTACACTTTGTGGTTGCAAACATATTTTAGGTCACTCAGTCAAGTGACATTAAAAAAAAAGTGCTAACAACGGCTTTTAAAAGCTGCTGGTGGATGGGTGCAATAGCTCATCTGGTAAACAAGCTGTTACTGGGAAAAAATAAGTTACTGGGACTGTGTATGACAATTATGGCAACTGAAAATGTTAGTTTTCAGCTCCATGTCACCAGTGCCATCAGCAGGCAGATGGCTTTGAGATAAACCCAGTCAGACTGACCCTGTCTGTTCCAGCAGCACAGATAAAGTTGTCTCTCCTGTCCCTGTGTTTAACATTGACCACACCAGTCTGATATCCTGCTGGGTAACTGGTAATAAAGCCCCAGAAATCAAAGGAAATCCCTGGTTCTCACTCTGTGCTATTCCCTGGACTTGCAATCCGTGCTATGGACTGCGCTTTGCTCCAGCCCTGCCTTATAACCAGATTTCCTGGAAGCTGGAGACAGGGGAAATTCTTCAGCTGTTGATTTAATTTTCTCCCCAGTGTTTAGATCTGGGCTGATCAAATGTACACAGTGTCAGCGTTGAGTTTACTGAGACACAAACCCTCTTTGCAGTGGTGGGAAACCAGCCTATAGCCTGTCTTCCATCCCAGTGTCCCCACTCCCCTCCCTACGAGTGATGTAGCAGTGGGCAGCCCAGTGAGTACCAGCTGCATCCCTGCCCATGCCTGATGCTGCACCTGGGGTGGCAAAGAGGGACATTAGTCTCCTGGGTGGCAAGCACAGAGTTGGCCATCGCCACTTTAACTCCCAGTGTGCAGAATGGAGTAGAAAATGCCATTACTTTCATGTTAAGTGAGCGAAAACCTGAAAATTCCAGAATATGCAGCAGCTTTTTAACTCTCCTGAGGATGAAATAGATCTGTAGAAGCTTTGCTGGAACTCATTTGCTGGTGAGGCCAAATTGCATGAAAAATAAAGCTCACAGGAATTCTGTGTTGATTTAAACTCCTCTAAAGGTTCTTGATGGCTGAGGGTCTTGTGCTGGCACGTTCACAGTAAGTGGGTGGGTGGAAGGGTGGCTCGGAGTAAAACTCATTGGGTGTAGGGGGAGTAGAATTACAGATTTTATATGTTCAGCACCATTAATTGCACCTGTTTTACAGGGTTAAACTGTCACCCTGACTGTTCTATGCAATAGTCAAGATCTCTTTTGTGTTCTGACCTTGAAGCAGGATGGTAAAACACTACGCTGCTTGTCACCCAGGGGGTCAGTGGCATGTTAAGGTTGGTCCCATCACTGCCAGAGGCACTGAAAGGCTGCTTCCTCCTCCCCTTTGCTGTTCCCAGACACTCATATCTAGGTAATTTTTCTAGAAAAGGCAAATTCTTTGGCTGATTACTACAAGAAAAATGAAAAATTATTTTAGGAACAATGGGAAATGTTTAATTTGGCTGGGTGAACCAACCCCCAGTAGCCACTGAGACACAGGGCTGAACACCAGTGGTACCAAACAGCCACGGAGAGCCTGAGTTCTCTGTATTAAGCTGCTGTGCATAATGAAAAACTGGTAAAAATGAGTATGTTTTTTGGAGAGACAGTTAACGAGTCACAGAAGGGCAACTTTTATTGAAAAGCTATTTAATGAACAGATTTGACTGGAGCACTGTGCTGCTGTCGCCGCTCGTAGCTGGACTGAAGGGGCAGATGTTTTGCTTGGGTATAAACACCTCCTGTACCTTTGGTGCTGGCAGATTTCTGGCCTTTCCAAGGGGGTGTGGGTGGTTAGATAATGGGAGCAGGCAGATTGGGAACAGTGAAGTCCTGGAGCAGCATCACGCAGCCAAGGTACAGCAAGATTGAAAAGGGGATTGGACTTGGAACTAGCAAAAACATCTGGAAGGGTGACGCCAGCAAGTTTTGGAAGGGAATTAGTATGTCATTCTTCTGACTGTAAAGTAAACTTTATTTGTGGCTGGGATGAGGCTGTTTTGGAATGAGAAATTCTGTCCTGTTTCCCTGCTGCAGCTTCTCTCTGATGGATCCACAGTTGCCCAGCTAGCATCCTGCATCAGGACCTGTGCAAGGCTGGATCCGTTCTGGTGCATCCGGAGTTGGACTCAATGGTCTCTTGAGGTTCCTTCCAACCCCTACAACTCTATGAGTCTGTGATCTTTTAAATCTTGTAGACAATTCCAGCACAGTTGTGGTGTGGGCATGTCTAACAGAGTATGCTGGAGAGACTGCTTGCCTCTTCCCATGGCAGGTTGTTGGTAATGAGGGTTTTGTGACCCATCACTTGGCTGGCTGCAATTCCTAGGCAGTTTTCAGCCTTACCATGCTTAATGCCAGGCAGGCTGGGAGAGGAACTCTGGGCCTCTGCTGGTGTTTGGAAGGAAATGGCTGACCATAACTCACACACAAATCCAGGAGAGCATATCATCAGCAAAGCTGTGTGACACAGTGCCAAGGAAACCACTTCCGGCACCTGCAGCATGTGAAAGGGGACATAGCAGGGCTATTATATACCCATGGGAATACTTGGCTCCGAGTTAGTAAACAGGATTAATGAATGATTGTTCTGTTGATGAAACACATGTAGCGTTTGTGGGCTGCTGAGGGAGTGAGGTGCCAAGAAGAGAACGGGCTGAGCCACTGCTTGTATCCCTGAGTGGAGACGCAGCCCTCAGAACTGGGGACAGGCATGCTAAAGAGTGGAAAACAGATCGATAACTGGTTCTCAGGGAGGGATGGTCGGTGCTGGTTAAATGGTCAACCTGCAGGGAGCTGGGGAAGGAAAAGCTGTATGAGGAGGGATGAGAAAAGCTGTTGCAGCAAAAGGGATTTAGTTGTTCAAAGCAGGGCTGTGCCCGATTCAGAATTTTTTTCATATTAAAAAAAAAGAGGAAAAAAAAAAAAAAGAAAACCTAACCCTGAGTGAATAAAGCATCAATTTTCCTACATTTTAAATGAGATCTAAAAAAGAACTCAGTAATGGCATTGGTTGCCATGGTGTTTAAAGGTGCAGCTCCACAGGCACTTCAAATAACAGGAGATGCTTTTATCTGCCTATGTGGCTGAGTTAATTTTCATCTCCTGGAATTATTCATTTAGTTTGCTCTAATTATTCTATGTCGGCAGTATCATAAAAGGGCCCGATCCTGCCATCTTAATACAGGCAGAGCTCTTTTTGACTCCAGAGGAAGAGAGGTCAGACGCATGCTGAGCTTGTCGGGAGATGCCAATGGGAGTGCTGCAGCTCTGGGGACACTTAACTCGGGGCTGAGCCAGGCTCACTCACCAGGCTCTGGGCTGGAAGGTTGGAAGATGTGCTTGTGTCTCCTCTCAGGTTTTGCCCTTCTTTCCCCAGAGTGGTTCTGGGCTGGGGCACCTGGCTGAAGGGGACAAACTCCCGTCCCCTCACTTCATTTACCTCCAAACTGCCAGTGCATTGGACCTCCCAGTGCCAGATAGGCTTTTGAGCTCACTCCTTTGGCACACCAGGAATGGTCATTGACCAAGTCAAGAGGTTACTAAATGGAAGGGACCTGCAGTAGGGTTTCCAAATTTGTTGGGACGGTGTGAGAGAGATGGGCTTTCCTCACAAGAGAGAAGCAACCATGTATTTTATTAATAACAAGGTTCAAAGGTAAATGCCAGAGTGGTTTAACAAGATGCATTGGCAAGGTACACTTGGGTATTTACTGGGTAGAGGACAGGGTCAGACAGAACTGTCAGGGAGGTTCAGGAAGAACCCCCTTGCTTTCCAAACTCCCTGGAAAGGAGTCTAGGTGCAGCTGGATCCGATCCTAGTCCCAGACTTGCTCAAAAGTTTATGTGTGAAGGATTTGAAGTGTAAGGATTCCTTATGTCTGAAGGAATCAGTCCCTTTTGTCACTTCACTAAGGTTTTCAAAGTTTCAGGGAACTTATTGCCTGTTCACTTACCAAGTGTCGGACCTGGGGATGTATTTCAAAATGACAAACATTTTGTTCAGTGTCAAGATGAATGTCTGAGGCTTTGATGGTGTCACTCTCACAAATAAATCCTTGTCCTTCCTGTACAACGACACATATTAACATCAACCATTTGCCATTTGTTTCTGTTTTGCTGGGCTCAGTGTGCTGATGGATAGAACATGGCTCCAGTCTGATTTAATCCCAGCACAATGCCAGGGCATGTGCTATATACTGAAGCATTATGGATTGTTGAGACAGAAGCTGTGGCCTTATTGCTGGTGGGGTCAGAAGTAAAATTGACTGAGTACCACAGGTTGTCTCTCAAATTTACTTGCATTATCCCAAATTCCATTTCAAATTCCAGGGGTAGAGTGACTTCTTTGTTTCTCTTACTATAGATTGCATCTAGAGTTGAACTTGGATACAGCTGAGAGCTGGGGGAACGTGGCTTTGTGCTGCACCAAGTGCATCCCCAACGAGTTGGTGGTTCCTTCCCGTTATCCCTTCCTCCGCAGCAGGCACAGGGCATCGGCCTGTTCCCAGCGCTAGTGGGGAAGGTGGTGATGGGTGTCAGCGTTGATGGGGTTGGGGGGAGGAACATGAACACCACGTTTCTGTTTGCTGTTCTGCAGGGTGCTGTACGAGGAAGCAGAGGCTTGTTTTGGCAGGGAGGGTCAGTACAGCTCATCCCCTTCAAAAGGAGGAGGAATCTGTAGGCAGTTTGCTGCCTGCAGGCTTTTGTGCAGCTCTGTCTGGGGGAGCAGGTCCCCTCAGCATTGCTTCTAGTGAATTAAAGGGTGCTCTAGTTTGCACAGGCTGTCCCTGCTGTGTTTCCTCCATGTATTTAACTGCTCGGGCTGAAGATGAACGTCCCTTTTCCCCACTCAGAGGCTCATTCTGTTTCTTTAAATGCAGCTGAGCCAAACAATAAAGGTCCTTTTGGCCCATCAGGGCTGTTTTGGGACAAGTTATGGTGAGGTCCGTGTTCAGCAGAGCCCCGTTTGACTCTAACAGGGTCACCGGGGTGTGCTGGTCCCAGTGACTGATAGGTTCTTAATGCTGCAGTTAGAGTTTTGACCAGCTCTTTGTGTTGTAACTTCCCCTCCCAGGATCTGCCTTTCTGTAAGAGTGAGTACATCGGTGGGAAATGATAGAAAATCCAGGTACAGGCTTCCCCCAGCAACCTAAAGCTCCCCATTAATTGTTGTAATTCCTTCCTTAATCGGGGCATTTGCAGCTCTTTGATTTTCTTTGAGATAGGAATCACTGCACTGCCTGCTATCCACCAAGTACCTAAAAATGTTACTTCTTTCCCTCACTCCCTGATGTTTTCTTGGTGTAATCTCAATTTCTGCTTTATTTAGTGCTTGCCATACTGCTGCTGCTGCCTTCCCCGTCTCCTCAGGGGAAGTTCCTCCAGTATCATCTCCACATCAGTACAGCTTCACACCTTGGGTGAGTGAGACTGTAAGAGTTCAGCAACGGTGGCAGGAGCAATTGTGGGGGTTGTGCTTACACCCTTGTGGGAGCCTGTTAGAGGTGTATTATATTGGTGAAAGCAAATTTCTCTTTATCCTCCTCCTTCAAGGGAAGCAGAAGGAAATATCTATTACATCCCTGGGCGTGCAGCTGCTTGCCAAGAAGCTGTTACATTTGTGATGTTGGGTGCAGCAGGGCAGTATAATCGATTGCTAAATGCCATCTCCTGTCTGGTTTCCAACTGGTGGGACTGGTGAGTTACCTGGGGAGTGGACTCTGGAGATGATCCCTCGTAGCTCCATAACACAGCCATCAATACTGGCTTTGCACCCCTAAACACAAATACCTCTTTCCTATGTTTGAATTTACCTAAGCCACAGGAGCGACCTGAAAGAGAGGAACGAGAAGCAGATGGTGGGAGATGATGCAGCCCTGTGTAACTATCCTGTGGCTGTCATTTGAAGCAGGTGATCAAGAAACCCTTCATTGTGTTTTCTCTCCCTGTTCTAGTTGTCATACAATCTGCAGTGAAATGGCATTCAGAGTCTCGAGATTTCTTCCAGCACCCTCTTTATGCCTTATTTTATTGATGGTTTTTTTCCTAGTTCCCCTTAGAAGCATGAGTCAGGAACCCTCTGTTATTAAAAGCAGCCCCAGCTGCACCCACCTTTCATTTCCTTTGGATTACATTAATTGCCTGACAGCTAGAAGTGATCTGGGTTTTTCAGTCTTCAGCACTGGACCACAAGAAATATTTACCAGCTACAGCAGATTTATAAAGATGCCACCGAGATGCCTTGAGACTAACAATCAGAAAAAACAGCAGCAAAACAACACTATTTTTCAAGGTTAAATGCTCAGAATGCTAAAAAGGAATTGCACATAATAAAGCCAAACAAAGGCTTGGATTCAGCCCATTTTTTTCCTCTGCTTGTCTCACATAAAAGGGAGATGCTGATGGTTTAAAAATGATTGCACAGCATCACACCACAATTAGAAATTTAATAAGGGAGCTTTAATTTTAATTTGGTTTTGGGTCTGTGGTTCAAATACCAGTTAGTGTCACCCCCCTACCTGTCACACCATCATTTTCTCTTCACACGTGCCTTGCTCCATGTCTTTATAAGACTCACTTAGCTGAGGGTGGCTGGGTGATGCTATATAAAGAGCAGCTAACATGAAGGAGGGATTGTCCAGGCTGACAGGAGCGATCTGGAACTCTAGCATGTCCTGGATGACTTGGGACAAGTCATTTAGCCCCCTGCACCCTGTTTCCTAGGTATAAAGTGCAGGTTATGGCAGGTCCTGCTCACCAAGGGCCAGGAGGATAACTGCTTTCTGAGGTGCTCAGGTACTATGGCAACCAGATCAGGAAAGGAGCTCTGGCAGAGGACATGCCCTGGAGATGTGTATGGGAAAGGCAGTGATACAAAATTTGCAGGCTTTGATACATCAACAGCTTTGCAGCTTTGTTTCAGTGGCAGAATTAAAGGCCTGGTTCTCATCCAGCCACAGTGCCACTTCTCATGCGTGAAAAGACCCCCTTAAAGCCCTGCCTCACTGGCAGAGATGCTGCCCTCAGGCTGTGGATGCACACTGGGGTCTTCCCCCTTGCAGCAGCGACTGAGGTCCCACTGAGGTGAGGCAAGGTAACCCTTGCCTTACGGTGACTTCAGCTCTGCAAGTAAAACAGGGACAACTTGAACTCCAGGCAAGGACTTTGCTGAGCTCAGTGGTTTATAGTTCAAAATGCAGCACTCTGTGTCCAGAACCAACAGAACTGCACCAGTGAAGATGGGCCCACAAAGGCAGTAATAACCATTCACTAACGATGCTCAGGGAGAAGAGGTGATGCAAAGTATCACTGATCCTCATCCAAGCGATCTCACAGCAATTGTTTGTCTTTGTGTCTCAGGTGAGTGCTGGATGCTCACCTGTTTCTACGTTATTCCCATGTGGAGGGAAAGGACTTGCTCCTGGGGGTGATGCAGCGGCACACTGGATCCATGCTGCTGGTCTGAGAGCCTGGGAGAAGAGAACAGCTTCCCCAGGAGAGGGGATTTTAAAGAAGGGAGGCACCCAGCACCCTGCCTGTACTGGCTCAGTTTGGAGGCCATCAGGAAAGACTGGCAGCAGCAGGAAGATGCTGGAAGTGGTGGTTTTCTTCCTCTCAGTGCCTCGCTGTCAACCCATGAGAGGCGGTTATGGACTGGTCAGGTAAGACATCTTCCTGGGGTAGCCAAAGGTGCCTCCAAAGGCAGCTTAAACCCCCTTGGTGGTGAGGAAATCATTGAACCCTTTGCTATTCTCTGAGCTACATCTTTGTAGCACCACACGTCTGTGCTGGGAGCAGGTTTGAATACTACCTTAACAGGGAAAAAGGGAGAAGCAAAGTCCTATGGTGGTGTAGCCTTCCATTAATAACAATTGGGACATCATTGACAGGCACTGCTGTCTTTCCAAGGCTTTCCTGAGATTTTAATTTCCCTTGGGAGGTGGATGAGGTTCAGTCCATTTGTCTGTAGCTTTTGGAAAGCTGCTGATTCTGCAGTGGGACAGGCTGATGGAGGTGAGCAGCAAAGCTGCTGTTGCTTGAAAGGTTGGTTGAAACTCCTGTACAGGCTCTGTTGAGAAGGACCCTGATTTCTGTTCCAAAGTGGGATAAGAAAATTAATTAAGACCATTTTTATTTATAAGAACTTCTCGACAATGTAATGTGGTTTTAACTACCTGGTATAAATTAATATCTTTAATTTCCATCATTCCTTCTGAGCACCCCTTGGTAGATGAGCAGCCAGTGGAGATACTTGTTTTGAGCTCCTGTCTTTTGTGAGTGGTTTAACAAGCTGGTTTTTAAAAAAGAAGTGTAGAAAATGGCATCCTTATTTTAGAAATAGCAGGGCTTTGTTTCACAGGCAGATACTTGGTATTTCTCAGTCGTTTTATATGTCTGACCTCTTTTGCCAACACGGCACTGGAAGAGCTGCTTTATTTTTGCAGCCCCTGGAGTACTGGATTGCAGATCTTATTAATTTTGTGTAGTTATAGCATACTGTGACTCCAGGTTTAGTCTTCTGTAATGAATATGGAAAGATTTTCAGATTTCAATGTACTAGAACATCACACCTGTTATTAGTTTTTATTTTCCTCCCTCTGCCTTTCAAGTTGGAAGGCAGGCCTCTACCTTGGAACTATTTCTTTCTCTCTGTGGGTCTTCAAAACCCCTCAGAGCCTAAGGCTGGCTGCAGTAATCCTGCTTTATCCTTTTTTAACCCCTAAAAAGAAATACTCATGTGTCTCATTACTCATGTGAATCTGCTGTACTCATTTTGTCATCGTTCTCCGACGAGCATCCCTTTGAGTGAGAAATCAGGGAAGAGAGGCAGA
>VZTU01003539.1:3574-14715 GCA_013400835.1 Zapornia atra | reverse complement strand
CCTGCTGTCTTCCCCAACAATTTATCAAATAATTCTCATCTAACTCCAGTACAGACTTTACCCTTATAACTATTTCTGATCCAAACCATAGTAGATTTGCTTGTTTCAGTTCAATTAAAAAGACCATATAGGACATTCACAGTGTTTTGAATGACTTCAGTAAACTGAGCAGACCCTGTTTCATTGACCTTTGTGGCAGCATAGCCAGCAAAATACTGTAATGAAAACCTCCTTAAGAGCTTTAGCCTTGGCACTGCACTGAATTGTCTTGGGCAGACTGTGCCTGTCCTCAGAGTCGCCCTTATGGTGAATACAAAAATCACAGGATCACTAGGTTGGAGAAGACCTTTAAGATCATCGAGTCCAACTGTACCTGTCCTCTACTAAACCATATCTTGAGTACCTCATCTACCTGTAGGATGCTAGCGGTTGACATCTACAAAGTAATTTGCTTAAACATTTATGTAAGAAGCACCACTTAAGCATTATATAGGGGACTGGTTGAGTGAAGTAGGTCAAGAAAGTGTCCAACATAACAAATATGTTCTGCTTCAGAATTTCATCATGCTTCTGAGGCATCTGTGCTTGGTTTGTGTGGTAATGCTGGGTTCTGCTTGTCTCTTCTAGACTCATAGCTTTACAGTATGCTAATGCCATGCTGGTTGTGACAAGGGGATGACTTCTTCAAGGAGCTTTTTAGTGTCTTTTTGGAAGAAAAAATGTATTGTAGGTCAGCACTTCCTCAGACTCTGTAGGCTTTAGTTTCATAAGTTCTCTTCAAAATATACTGGACTGGCATGGATCTTANTTCCTCAGACTCTGTAGGCTTTAGTTTCATAAGTTCTCTTCAAAATATACTGGACTGGCATGGATCTTAGATTTAAGGTTCTCAGTGACATTGATGTTAGAGTTTCTGCGAAAGAAAGATATTTAATAATAAAGTTTTGCTGTTTCACACCATAATGTGGTTAGTGTTTGTAGGTGTGAGAACTGTTGATCTTACAATGTATTAAATTTTGTCTCATGGACACCATGGGTCCAAATTTGTTCCTCCGGGCTTAGAATTAAAATATTAGGGAGAAGATTTCATATAAATCCTTACTTAAGGGTGTTAAAGATTAAAGTGAGTTCTGTTATGCATAAATCTTTTGGTGTCTGTTCCCTGGCCCCTCACAGCTGTACCATCTTTAAAGAAACAGCACGGAGAGATTTTATTAGTTCTTGAGAGCTTCTTGGGACAGCCCACTGTGGAAAAGCAACTCCATTATAACTTTAGGCTATATGATTTCCTGAGTAGGGAATTGTAATAATTGTGCATTTGCCAAATGTCTGGGAAAGTCTTGTAATGACTAAATCTTGTGTAATAATTCTAATTTTTCATTTTTTTTGTCTAATCCTTTCCAATTCAGATAATCCTTTCTAGCTTTTTCTGGGTTTGTTATTTTGAAAGTTAATGGAAATTCAGGTATCTAAATAAATAACATAAATGTCATCCAATCCTTTTATAAAATTCAACAGAAGTGCAAGTATCCATTGCTTTTGAAAAGGAAGTTGTGCTTCATTAGAATTGGTATCTAAAATGTAATTGCTTTTAGTTGAACCACGAATCCAATGTGGATATTTAAATGTGCATTATAATAGAGCCTGGACACCAGCTGTCTGTATGCCATTCATGCTTTAAAATTTTGTCCTTTTAGCCCACTTTCTAAAGCCCAGGTGGAGAGTTTTTCTCAAATGGGAGAACAACCTACTAATGAAATATCTAAAAGTGGGCTTCCATGTTAGGATTCAGATTTCAGAGTTCTGGTAAAAAGTTGTGTCAGTATTTGAACAGTATTAATGCTGTTGAAGTGGTAAAGGGTAGTCATGGAGGTCTTATGGCAAGGTGAAATAATGCTATTGTTACAGTCCCATTTATGGCAGGTTTATGCACACACACACAGAGATTGTTGGCTTTTTTTGGAACCGAGATGAAAAAACTTCTGGCTGTAAAAATGTCCCAAGTACTCTCCACTTCAACTCTAGCTCCCAAAAATGGGTTTATATTTACTAATAGTGTTAATGCTGCTGCTTCTCCTAATAAGAAATCTTATCAAAATCATAAACAGTTATTTGTATCCCCTTCACAGAGTGAATAGCTCTATTCACTGTCTGTTACACATCCTCAACAGAATTAAAAATTAGGATCAGGTACTTTACTCTGTGACAAATTAGCCCCAAACTTCTCCTTAGCTACAATGTTTTTCTTAGATTATCAGGGTGATCCTCTGCCCTTTGACCAGTTCTGGGAAGCTTATTATTACCTATTCTATGGAGAAATGATCAAAGAATGATCAAGGAAATGATCAAGAAATGATCAAACCACTGTACCTTAGTATACTAATGCTGAACAGTTGGGCTGTTACACTACAGTTAGTTTTACACAGTGACTTTGAGGGAAATAATCAAGGCTCTTAAGACATGCCAACCTAATATAATATTACTTTAGCTCTGATCACTCCTGTGGTTATGGAGAAGGGAAAAAACATTAAAGCTCACAAAAGCAGAAAGGAAAAATGTTTTTTTCATTGGAGTTCTGGCTCTTCAAATGAATTTGAGAACAGGTGTGTACTGTAAGGAATTCTGTTTTATCTAGCTCTTTACATTAAGGTTTTTAAAAACATGTTTCCTTCTCTGTAAGACACTTTAACAACAGCAAATGATTTTTAAAAATAATAATTTTAGGCTGTGTCATTATGGATGGGTAGATGGATGAATATCTGTCACTGCTTATGACAGGCATCTACTTTTACAGAGCTGTCAGGCTTGTGCTTTTAGTGTTATTGTTTCCCAGAAAGACTGCTGCTGTTAGAGTTCTTAGAGCAGAAGGCAGGAAAGAAGATATTTAAGATCCCTTTTCAGCAAAGCTGAAGTTCATATGAGAAGGTACTAAGTAATTGTATGCAAAAAGTACTGGACACAATTTTTAATGTTAATTTTTGGAGAGGAATATTGTAGGGTTGAAAGCCTTGATGTTCTCATTGACGTTGGATCTGGTATTCCATTGTGTTGTAATTCTTCTAGTCATTTGTGAAAATTTTATTCAAAATCTGTAGTAGTTACTCTTGATAGTTGCTGTGTGACAGTGAGAGAGACTACAAAGTGTGGGGAAAAGGAGTTCCACTTACTTTGTTTAGAGACTGCATGGTATTAATGCCTTATTTCCTCATTCTGGCAATACTGGGAGCATTGTTGGGATAGTATTAGTCAAACATAACGTAATCTTTTTAGTAGAAATTTATATTTGGGTTGTGATGTAAATCAAATTACAGCTGAATGTTAGGTATCAACAGCTATCTGCTGGGCATTACAGCTTTCTGTCAACTGTAAATTCTCAATTTTAGGTGACATCCTTGTATTTTAATGACCACGTGTGAGTAACACTCACATTCTGACAAAGGATAGTGGACAACAGACTACAGCAGTTTAGAATACTCAAATCACACCCACACTCCATTTGTCAAGGCAAAAATCCATCGGGAGAGGTAGCTAAATGATGTCTGCTGGTGGTATGCTGGTGGAATACTGTTCTGGTCCTGATTTTCCAACCAATGATGGAAGAATATTGTATCTATGAATTGTTTTCTCTTTATGCTTGACTACATCTATATATCATTTCACATCAGCCTATTTATGCCTGTAAGTGGGCCCTAGCCTGTCCTTCATGGATGAGAGCCATGGAAATACTTTGAAATCTGTGTGAGCCTCTGGAAGTGCTTAAAAACTTTATAAATTAAATGTCGTATCTAAATGAGCCATCTGGTCTGCCAAAGAAATAACTCACCTTAGTGTTTTATTTAGAGTCACAGAATAAAGATACTAACTAAAAGTAAAGGAAGAACATGGAAAATCACCCTGAAAAAGAACAGAAAAAGGTTTTTAAATGAAAAAAACCAACAGATAAAACTAATCATAAACTCATAGTGGGGACCATAAACCCCATCTGGTACCACCCTCCCTGCCATGGGCAGGGACGCCCTCCACCAGCCCAGGTTGCCCAAAGCCCCACACAACCTGGCCTTTGAACACTGCCAGGGAGGGGGCAGCCACAGCTTCCAGTGCCTAACCACCCTCTTCTTGTCTTTTGGTGTGGATTTTTTTGGTGGGGTTTGGGTTTTTTTTTTTGGGGTGGGGGTGGGTTGGTTTGGTTTTTGTTTTTTTTTTAATATGAATGAAAGTAGGTGACCACCATGAGTCTTGTTTCTTTTTTCAAGAGAGGGAAGTTTTAGAATAGATTTGTCTGAACTATTTTAATGTGAAATTTGCTGCTGGAAAGCAAAAAGAAATACAGTACTTCTAAAGAGAAGGAGGCAGAATTCTTCACTCTCACATTATGGTGTGGAAATATTCTGCTAGAAAATAGGAACTTTAAATTATGGCTGCCTCCTTGTGTTGATTGACAACCCATCAGAAAACTGTTCTTCTGGAAATTACGGTACTGAATCTTGTGATCAACGTTGCCAGTGGAGGCGAGAGGTTGGGATGAAGCTGGCAGCTGTGGAAATGGAGTAGATGCAGAGAGAAGTAAAAAAAAAAAGAACAACAAACCACACACAGAAGACAAAAATTTTCAGCAGTTATATGGAAATACTGACTGGTTTGTTTTTCTGCTGTGTAGAAACAAGTGACAAAGCCACAGGGAAAGCAAATGTGATTTTGTCCTGTCCATTATGAAACCATGTAAAAGTATTTTTATCATTAGCTAGTAACAGTTAGAAACCATTTTAATCATATTTAATCAACCAGTTCAAAGATGACAAATGTTGAATTTTGTAGTTATAACTACAAAAAAAAAAAAATCCCATGACAGATGTAACAAAGTTATGATGAAGATATTAAATGTTTCATTGGATTCTTGCTATGTATCATTAATCCAACTCTGAAACATCTCCTAAAAATGGAAAGGAAGAAAGATTACATACATAACATTGGTACGGGGTATCTTACCTCATATTCAATCAGTATTTTGCACTGACAATAGCTAATGGTGATTATGTCATGTAGACCAAGGTAGAAGGTTAAATCTCTCCCTATCTTTGCATGCTTTCCTTGTAAGACTTTTTTTTTCTTTCTCTCTCTCTCTAGTACAAAGTTGCCTATGGGGTTGCTGTAAATACTTTTTGAAAATGTTGCTTTTAGCAGTCTAAATACTGAGTCTGAGCAAAAGACTGGAGGGTGTTGAGATCGCTGTCTTATCCTCTGATAAAAACAAAATCTGGTACTTTTTCTGCTCCTTTTATTTCATTAGGGATATTAGGAACTTGAAAGCTGTATCTGTGTTGTGGGTGAGATAAGGCATGTGGTGAGCATAGGCCTTATCCTCCTTATGGTGAATTCCGATACATTTCCCTACAGTTGCAGGCTGTGGTTATTCTCTGTTACTCCAGTGTATTTTTATTGACACATTGGATGTGAAGAGTGAAGATACTAGTTGGTGTATTTTATAAGGATGTTTAGCACTGGTAAAACAACTCTATGTGAGATTTCCAGTAATTCATTAATAGAGCTGAATGAATTCCTAGGAATTCTGTCTAATTCCTAAAACTAGACAAGTTTTAGAAAAATAAACTTGCTCTGTTTCTTTAATTTGTATGAGTTTTACATTTTATAGATCATAGGAATGTACAGTTGATATTTGCTTTTAGTATAGTTTATATTTTGATGAAGCTCTGTCTTTTAAACAGTCACTTGAAATAATTTCCATGTACATCCTTAATTTGCCAGGCACTCAACTGCTTTTAATATTGTGTTGCTGGTCCAAATGAGACACGAATAACACCTTTTTAAATTTTTTGTGTTTCCCAAGTTGCCTTTTAGAAGCTTTCCACAGGAGAATTTATAAACAAGGTCTCATCTGGAACTGGCAAAGGGATGTTAATGTTTTGATGCAATCCTAAAGCAGTCTGCATTCTTAACCACTTGGAACCATGCAGAAATATAATGTTAGCTATGACCATTTTTATTGGAAGTTTCTTTCTTTTGGGTGGTTTGCAGTTGCACTATAGAGTGAAAGTTATCACTAGAGTAACATTGTTTATCAGAGGCATCACAAAATGTCTATGTTTGTTAATTTGTAACTAACATGGTATCCTGGTTTCAGCTGGAGCAGTGTTCATTTTCTTTCCAGTAGCTGATTCAGTGCTGTGTTTTGGATTTATAGTGAGAACAATGTGGGTAACACACTGATGTTTTTAGCTGTTGCCAAGCAAAGACTTCTCAGCTTCTCTTACTGTCCTGCTAATGAGAAGTCAGGGGGTGTCCAGGAAGCTGGAGAGGACACAGCTAGGACAGGTGACACAAACTGGTCAAAGGGATATTCCATACCATATAATGTCATACTCCATATATAACTGGGAGGTGGGCTGGGAGGCAAGTTGGCTTCAGAAATAGCTTATTGATATTGCATAGATTATTGGCTTTGGTTGATGAGCAGTTGTGCTGTGCATGTTTTTTATATTCTATTATTATTTTCTTCTTTTTCTGTCCTATTGAAGTGTCTCTAAACCCATGAGTCTTACCTTTTTTTTTTTCCCTTTCTTTTTCATTCTCTCTTCCATCCCACAGGAGTCGAGTGAGTGAACGGCTGTGTGGTTGTTTTAGCTGCTTGTTGGGTTAAACCACGATACAGGAATTAAAAGAATGAAAACAAAAATTATGGCTTTATGTCATCCTTGTCTGTGGAGAGGTGTATTGAAGGACAGCTGTTTTACCAAGCCTTAATGTATTCATTGTGGCAGCTGCAGTTTCCCTAGAACAGAACAGCGGGAATACAAAAGTGGCAGAAGAAAATTTCCATCATCTTCCTATCCATGACTGAACTGTAGATGATAATGGATTGAATAGCAAATGTCAGGACATTGCATGATAAATATTCTTGTTAGGGCTCAAATCTAGTTAAAGGTGGCTCTTGATTAGAGTATCACAGTCATTTAACGTGGCTGCATTAAATCCAGTTTGCACCAGGCCCTGTGTATTGCCACAGACAACCCTTTGAGCAGTTAAGTTTTTTCTTACATTATTGTATTGATTTTTCTGCTTGGTCTTCTACATCCTGAGATATTTTTTATCATCAGGCCATTTTAGCATTAAACCTCATAGCACTGATGGTTTTCACTTTGAAGTTCCAGTCAGCCCTGATTACAATATACACAAGCACATAAAATTGTTAGTCTCAAAGGACTTCATAAATATTTTTAAAAATCATATAGTACGTTATATGTGTGTTGTGTGTATGAGCCATAGCTGACAGCAAAGGTAGAATTCCATAGGCTTTGCTTGGTTCACTGAATTACAGATTTGAAGAGTGCTGAGGAGTGGCGATGAGTGAAATGGAGACACAAGTCCTGGATTTACGGAAACACTGACTCTTGTATGTCTGCTTGTGATAGCCAGCTGGTGTTCACAAAAACTGGATGTGCATTTTGCCAGGCTAACCTTTCAGCTAAAGCACCTATAAAAATGTGTTGGTACAACTGTAGGAGGATACATTTTAGTTGCTGATTCTGTATTATGCCATTCTTCGTGTATCAGACATACTTAGTGATATCAGTATTTCAGCCACCAGGTGGATGTGCAACCATCTGTCCGTTCTGCCATCAGGCTGGCTGCTGCTCCCCTGCTGCCTAGAAAAGATTCTTTTCAGTGAGCAATGAGTCTCTCCTCTTTCAAACTGTCCAGTCTGTTCGAGAAATCAGTTCTTTTTCCTCAGATCATTTTGTGAACACGTAGTAGATATTTCCCATTGTTAGGTGAGCTTTTTGGGAAGGGCAAAGCTACTCCATCACAGACTGTACTTTGATTTGATCTCAAGCAGAAATTTTCTTTTATCGGGTTCAGTAAGCTTTCTTTTTTTCCCTACACTGCACTGCCATAGTTAACAAAAATTGAAGAGAATAAAAGCTAGGTATCGTGGGATTTTCTCTTTATTTCTGATAAGCTACCTTCCCAGTAGCCTTTTCCAGGAGTGAAATCTAGACAGCTGTTGCTGTTTGGCTCTGTTGTCACATGCAGCACCTGCACTTGCATTTAGGGCAAGTGAATCCTGAAGGCTGCTTGAACAATGCTTAGAATGTGTTCAGGTTTGATCAGTTTTAGCTCTTTTTTGATGTTTCAGATCCTTAAATTAGTAATAAAACACAAGCTGTCATGCAGTTATATCTGTTAATTCTTGTCTTAGCCATATGGGGAGGTAGAATATCTATTAATTGCATTTCAGCTGTATGCTAACATTCTTTATGATACAGCTTATTCTGTGCTTTATCCTAATCTCTTGTATAGCTCCTGCATAGCATTGGTTAAAGCTCTGAATTTATGTTTCTTAAAGGAAAGTGTTAATTTTAATTTAGAACAAAGCAGCTTCAAAAAAATTCTTCTACATAATGGAAATTTATATTTCAGTTTTAGCATTTGGTTTCAGGATTTTGAAAAGGTGTTTCACATTATACACTGCAGCTATTTTTAGTACACCCTGAAATAATGGAGACATACACACACACGGAGAATAGCAATCTAAAATAGCAAACATATACATTCAAATCTAAACAATGATTGGGAATGTACATATTTTTAATCAATTTGTTTTATCAAACCCTTCAGTTTTCTAAAAAGAAGTTTTCACAGGAGACATTAACTCATTTCATATTGAAGTAACAAATGGAGTCACCCAAGTCACAGGTTTGATGTTATGAATCGTGATGCCATTGCAAGTGAAGTTTTTAAGGCAAATGTAGCTTACTATGTTGCTGTCCTGTACTCTATGGCAAAACAGGAGGCCATCTACTTAAATAAAATGCTGCTTTACCGCTTCAGTATACTCCTCAAGATTAATGCACCTTTATGTCTTAAAAATAAAAGTCTTGCTGTTATGTTCACTTACATGTCAGGGAAACATCACAAATAGAGGTGTGAATTTTCCTTTTTAATATTGCTTTAACAGAGAGATGATATTACCTTTCCATGTGACTCTGGCAGACCTTGGTGTCTGACATCAAGGCCACTATTTCTTTGGGTTCACCCTGTAACGTACAGGACAGGAGTTGCTTAGAAGAAAAGTAGCAAGGTGGACCTATGTTGTCCAGCTGTCTGGAGACCAGATTTGGGAGCAGGTTGAGGCAAGAAGTCTCTGTAACAAAGAGCTTTGATAGAAGCAGCTTGACAAATGAGGTTTAAAATTTCTAGCTTTTCAGATTTTCTGCAGCTACCTGAAAGAAGGCTGAAACGAGATGGTTTCAGTCTGTTCTTGTGGGGAATATGAGCAGTGCCACCTGGCTTATTGAATTAATCTATATGGAATCAGGCACAGTAGCAGGTCACCTGCCTTAAAAGTTGTACATTTAGCCTTAATTAATTTTTAAGATCAGAAAAGGATCTACATTTGACAGGAGTCATCTGATATTTAGCTTCCTGCCATCACTGCAACCAGCTGTGCTATGTAAGAAATTTCGGAGGACATATAACTTCTGGTAATCAATGCTTGACTTTTTCTGAGAGAGTGAGATATCTGAATCATACCAAACTTGCCAATTCAGTTTTATAAGTTAGGACCACAGCAACTGAGACAAAGTTCTTCAGGTTCCTTTCTGCTCCATCATTAGTCTTAAATTTTTGAACAGACTCCCGTGTCTATACTTTTAAGTTAGAGGCATTTGTAGTGAATAATATTTTTTTGGTAGCAGTAATACAATACCTATTATACTTAAGGATGAAGTTATATTAACATAGCTACTGAATGTTTTGATCTGTACGTGACTCCGAAGTGGCCAATTCAGAACTGGGATTTTTGTTTTCTTGTTAATTTAGTCTGTGAACTGATATGCAGGCTTTGATTCCTGGCATTGAGTATGTTGGGGTCATGTAGGAGAGAAAGGTGGAAGAAGAGAGATGTTAATCACCTACTGTTGTTTCACTTCCCATGCAAGACAAAGAAAAGGGTTGCCTATAAATCTAAAAAAGGTTTCTGCAAAAATAATTGCACTTAAATGGATTAAAAAATATCTACTCTGCTGAAAGTCAACAAAAAGATTTTAAAAGTTAAGGAAGAAAAACGTTTTACTCTGGGGTTCTTATGCCTACCTTTTGTTTGGCTAGAGTAATTGCACAGAAGATGCAAATGTTGATAAATCATTATGAAAATTCACCGTTGAGCTTGCAAATCTGTTCCTGAACCCTGGGGCAGTAACTTGAAAATGTTTAGCCCACAATGACAACTCTGACCAAATGATCAATAATAATACTGAGCTGTATTTGGGTTGGATATAGAGGTCTGGCCCAAGAACCAAAATTGTGTGTAAAATGAATAGCTGTTAAAAATCACTGATTAACACCTATCTTATGTACCTTTCTGTCAGTTTCCAAGAAAAAAAATCAATACAATTTTAGAGAAAATAATGCTCAAAGAGCTGCCAACATGATTTTACTTGTTAGGTGACTAAATGAAAGTAATTGCAGAATCGTTGAGCATGAATCTGGTATAACAGCTGCTCTCATTTGTAGGGCTCCGCTGACTGCATTGAAGGTACTTCAGATTATGCTGGAACAAAGTAATTATTAATTTGACCATTGTTATCTGATTTGATTCTTAAAAGATCAAATATTTTATACCATTTGCAAGATGGAAGACTTGTCTTTTCTAGGCTTTGACAAAGCCCAGGATTTCTGTTATGTCCTTCACCTATTCTGACCTTCTCTAGTTTTTACTTTGAGAGTGGTGACAATTTTTTACTAACAAAAATCCCCAACGTTGCAATGTGGTGTCGTGAATGTACAGACCACTACACAAGCCAAGGCTTTTTTGCTGAAGTTCTTTGTAGTGTATGTACCCTGGTTTAACCCATGGATTTAGAGAGGATAGAATTCCTTCTGATTACAGTAAGGAAGGGGGAAAGAAAGTTAAATAGAGGGGAGGAAGTTATAAATTCAGGAAGGGTTATAAATGCAAGAGTGGAGTACAGTTCTTTGGTTTGGATTTGTATTTATCGATGCCAGACAGACTGCTTCTTCAATATCTTTATTTTGAACAAATAGTGATTTCCAGACTAAGGGTTGAGGGTTTTTTTTTTTAAAATAAACCTATCAGTATACCCACACTGTAACTGCAAAGTCTA
>VZTU01003538.1:47525-59480 GCA_013400835.1 Zapornia atra | reverse complement strand
ATCCCATTGTCTCTCTCAGCCCCCAGGGCACACTGCTGGCTCATGGCCAACCTGTCACCCACCAGGACCCCCAGGTCCTTCTCCACAGAGCTCCTCTCCAGCAGCTCATCCCCCAGCCTGTCCTGATCCCAGCAGTTATTCCTCCCCAGGTGCCAGACTCTCCCCTTGCTCTTGTTGAATGTCATGAGGTGTCTCCCTGCCCAGCTCTCCAGCCTGGCCAGGTCTCTCTGGATGGCAGCGCAGTGTCCTGCCTGTCAGCCACCCCTCCCAGCTCTGGATCACTGGCACTTGCTGAGGGTGGGTGCTGTTCCCTCAGCAAGGTCATCAATGAAATACTCTCAGTTAGCAAAAATGCAGCAAAACTTCACTTCTCCATATGCTCCAGCCCCTTTGCAGCTAGGAAGAGGTGTGCCTCTGCTTTGCCTCCACACCAGTGAGGCATTTTTCTCATGTCAGTGTGGAATTTGGTGAATGCAATTATTTTCCTTTATCTCCTGCTCACGTTTAAACTGCAGCTCTGCTGGTACATGCCCTGTTTTGATTAATATTAAACTTCCAGATCATCTTTTTGAATTGGAGCAATTTCTTACGACAAATAGTCCGGAGAGCCAGATTTCTAAGTGATTAGTAGCAGGCTGAGAGCACTGGATGCTTGGGGAGCTTAACGATTCGTGGCCAGATTCATTCACCATGGTTAGAGTGGTGTATGTGTCACAGCTGTGATTCCTCTGGCAAACTCCTGGCCTGAAATGATTTTAAATCAGGAGTTGAGTTTTCCAACCCCATTCTTTCCAGGCTGGTTGCTTTGCTCTGAGTGGGGGGGCGGAGGGGGGGGGGGGGAGAGGCATTCTACCATCCCAGGATATATTGAAAAAAGTCTGGCTGTGTGAACCTGCTGGGCTGTAACTCTGTTCTTCCATTTTCTCTAAATTCCTGGGGGAAAAACTCCTACCACCTCTGGAGCATTGATCCCAGGGGATGCCTACCCAGATGCCATGCAGGGTGAGGGGGTAGACCTGCATGCAGCGTTGTTGTACTTTGTTTTGGTTTGTTTTGAAGATGCTGAACAGGGATGGAAAGAATGGCTAAAAGAGACAAACAGTAGGTTTCACACGAGCTGGTGCAACATCACAGAATCACAGAATCACAGGGGTTGGAAGGGACCTTGAGAGCTCATCGGGTCCAACCCCCTGCCAAAGCAGAGTCCCTATCTCATATTACATAGACAGGCATCCAGACTTGAATATCTCCAGAGAAGGAGACTCCACCACCTCCCTGGGCAGCCTATTCCACTGCTCTGTCACTCTCACTGTGAAAAAGTTCTTCCCCAGGTTGGTGTGGAACTTCCTATGCTCCAGTTTACAGCCATTGCCCCTTGTCCTGTCCCCACAGACACTGAAAAGGGGCTGGCCAATTCCCCCTGCNATCCCAGGGAGCCCAGCACTGGACACAACACTCCAGGTGGGGCCTGACCAGGGCAGAGCAGAGGGGGAGGATCCCCTCCTGTGACCTGCTGCCCACACTCCTCCTGATGCCCCCCAGGATCCCATTGTCTCTCTCAGCCCCCAGGGCACACTGCTGGCTCATGGCCAACCTGTCACCCACCAGGACCCCCAGGTCCTTCTCCACAGAGCTCCTCTCCAGCAGCTCATCCCCCAGCCTGTCCTGATCCCAGCAGTTATTCCTCCCCAGGTGCCAGACTCTCCCCTTGCTCTTGTTGAATGTCATGAGGTGTCTCCCTGCCCAGCTCTCCAGCCTGGCCAGGTCTCTCTGGATGGCAGCGCAGTGTCCTGCCTGTCAGCCACCCCTCCCAGCTCTGGATCACTGGCACTTGCTGAGGGTGGGTGCTGTTCCCTCAGCAAGGTCAATGAAGATATTGAACAGGACTGGACCCAACCCCAGCCCTGGGGACACCGCTGGTCACAGGCCACAGTCACATGAGGAGAAAGGGAAAGTCATCATTAACTTTGGCTGTAATCTAAGGTTTTGGCACTGATGGAAGTTCTGGCTCAAGAACTTTAGGAACACAGCAGTGACCAGTTTGTGACAACACCAACCATAGTCCTGAACTCCAGGAATGCATTAGGCTGGGGATATACTGGCACAACACCAGTGGGTTGAACTCAAGGCCATTCAGAGCTGTTCCTGGACTATTTGGTGGGTCTGCTCTGAGCTGGGTCAACAGAGTCTGCTATGAGAATGCAGAATAAAAATACAGTATGTTTAGCCAAAAGGACATCAAAGCCTTTTGTTAATGCACAAAGGACTTTCCAGCAGTCACTGTAGAAGGTGGATTTTCCTATGCAGATAGGGGAGATCACTGACATTGCAGGAAGGTGGAAACAGAGCTTATTAACCTCTTTTCTGACCAAGAACGATGCATTTAGATGTTGAATCTGTTTTTCATGTTGATGCTTTTGGCCTTTAAACTGTTTTTTTCACTGCAATGGTACAAATGATGTTCTGAGTTAAATATAGCCAGGAATTCAGCTGGGATTTGGACCCAGATATTCTAAGTTGTTATTGAGCAACAAGTAATTAGTGCCTTCAATGGAGGGGAACATAAAAAGATGGTCCCATCACATTGCTGGAAAAGTTGCTACAGTTCCTGTGAAGTGCTGAGCACTTGGAGAACACAAATCCAGGATTTTTGAGTGCTGCTGGAGGCTGGGCCCAAGGTCTGGTTACTCTGCTATCGAAGCTCAGAAATTACTTTAAGATGCTGAACACTGATGGTGCATTATATCTCACCATGGAAAAGGTCAGCCCTGTTATTTGTAGACAGAGGGTTGCCTTTGCTTCATGGATGGCTGACTTTTTGGGCTACATGATATAATTGATAACTGCTTATTGTTTGCAGACACCAGGCCCAGGGAAATTTTGTGTGTGAAATTTAAAATCCAGCCTGTCCTAGTGGAATACATTGAACAGAATTCTTTTGTCCAGAGGGACACAGAGACATCTGGTCTTGTCACCCTTGGCTTCCTCTTCACTTAGATGGGATAAAAATTAGAGACTTGAAGGGCATAAATTATCTTATCCTGAAATAGGTGTCTAAAATAGATGTCTAAAATGGTTCAGGTGCATTGGGCCCCCAAAATAGAGAAATGGGTGCTGACAAGACAGAGATAATGTCTCCATCTCATGTGGTAGCATTCCTCTTGTAGATGTTGGAGGTAGGTTGAGGTAGCGCCAGTTTCCTGGGGTCTGTCTGTTTTCTGCACAGCTTGTGGAAAGTGGAGGAACTGATGTTAATGTGCATGAAAATTAAGAATCTACTTAGGATTTGGATGCTTGAGCAATTTTAAGAAAACTGCTCACCTGCTCGTCACAGAAAAGGCAGTTGCCCAAAAACATGAAGGAATGTAAATTTCTTCATAAGCACACAACAATCTATCATATTTTTGGGCTGTCAGACTCAGAAATTTACAATTCCACGCAGAATTGGCTCAAAAATACCCAGAAATGCATTAGCTGTCATGGCCCATTTCTTCAGTGCAACTCTGGTTTTGAGTGGTGGTGTTAGCTTGTTTTTTTTAAACTGGCTCCAGGTGTTGTTTGATATTGATATCAGAGAATCATAGACTGGGCTGGGTTGGAAGGGACCCCAAGGATCACAGAGCTCCACCCCCCCTGCCACAGGCAGGGACACCAGCCTCCAGGCCTGGAGCTACACAAGGTTGCCCAGGGCCCCAGCCAACCTGGCCTTGAACACCCCCAGGGATGGGGCACCCACCCCCTCTCTGGGCAGCCTGTTCCAGCCCCTCACCACTCTCTCTGTACAAAACTTCCCCCTAATATCTAATCTAACCCTTCCTTCCTTCAGCTTTAATCCATCCCCCTTGTCCTGCCAGTCTCTGCCCTTTGAACAAGCTGATTCCCCTCCTGTGTCTCTGCTCCCTTCAGGGACTGGCAGGCTGCAATGAGGTCCCCCCACAGCCTTCTCTTCTCCAGGCTGACCCAGCCCAGCTCCCTCAGCCTCTCTTTGTAGGGCAGCTGCTCCAGCCCTCTGAGCATCCTCGTGGCTCCTCTGACCCCTCTCCAACAGCCCCACATCTTTCTTGTGTTGGGGGCCCCAGCTCTGGACACAGTACACAGATATGAGCTAATGAGATCATGTCCTCTTATGCCAATCACTGTACGAACCCAATATAAGAGCTTATTATTGACTTGAAGAACTTCAGTTTAATTACTAAAGTGTGCAAAGAATGGGGGTGAGGGAGGGGAGGAAGGAGGTTTTCTCCATTTTTGTGTGTGGAGAGCTGACTGTTGGATTCCCTGTAGCTCTGATGCAAACAGAACAGGTTGCACTTGTGTGGCTGCACGTAGCAGGTGGAAGTCCAAGTCCCTCATGCCCAGTCATGCCAGGCTTAGGAGCCAAAAGGAGCGTGGCCTGGTGTGACAGCTAACCTGAGCAAGCTGTGTGCTGCTGCTTTTTACAACCTCCAGCCTTATGTTCTTGTCATTTCCCCTGCAGCCATGTGATCTGAAGAAAAATGGAAAGGAAAAAAACCCAAACCAACCCCAAACCCTTGTTAATTCAACTGGACAATGAGATGGAAACACCTTCAGAATCCATATCTCTAGATCTCAACTGACAGCTCTCTTGAATCCATGCATATGTCATGTGAAGCTACACCCTTATTTTCTAGATCTACCACCTTGACTGTAGAATCATATATCCCAAAGAATCTTCCAGTGCAGCCAGGAATAGCATCTACCTTTTTCCAGGCACTTTGCCCACGTTAACAAATGGGTAACAAAACATGGATGTGCATCTGTTTGGCACAGATTTTGTGAGTCTGGGGATGTGGGAATGAATCTGACTCACTTGAGGGGACCAGTCTCTCCCTGCATAGCTATGTGTGAGTTTTTGCTCTGGAGATGTGTGTACTCACTCCTCTGAGTGCAGAATCAGAGACCTGCATCAAAGCAGCAGGGTGGTGAAAGGAAGCATAGACTCCAGCCTGTTGTCATGGCTAGTTACCTAAAGCATGTTAAAAGCCAGTTAAAGACCAAGGTCAATGATGAGAACTGTGTCACTATGACACAGGACATGCAATCAGTTTTCCCCTGGGGAGGGGGGTGTCCCTTCTGCTTTCCCTTGTGTGAAGCACGGCTGGAATTGTGTTGAGATTAGAAGACTTTGGATCAAAAGCAAGGAGAGAAACCACTCAGGAAGGAGCAAGGAGAAAGTGAGATAATATCAAGTGGTTGTTGGCAGATACTGCAATGTATTAGTGTCTTCACTGAGATCCTAGACATTGATAGACAAATAGAAGAGGACCAGCAGGAAATAGCAGGAAGGTTTTTCCCTAGTAGCTTCATAAGTCATTCATTAAACAATAGCAAGAACTTGGTTACAGGGAGTTCCAGAAATAGAGAGTCTTTATTAATGCAGTGCAGGCACTTTGGATGCTGTGTCACCTAGCCAAGCTTTCAATGTGGACACCTCTCCTGGTCTGGGAGAGATAGAGAGGAGTCTTACAGCATCAGTCCTCAATGATCATAGAATCATAGACTGGTCTGGGTTGGAAGGGACCCCAAGGGTCACAGAGCTCCAACCCCCCTGCCACAGGCAGGGTCACCAACCTCAGGCCTGAAGCTACACAAGGTTGCCCAGGGCCCCAGCCAACCTGGCCTTGAACACCCCCAGGGACGGGGCACCCACCCCCTCTCTGGGCAGCCTGTTCCAGCCCCTCACCACTCTTTCTGTAAAAAACTTCCCCCTAATATCTAATCTAACCCTTCCTTCCTTCAGCTTTAATCCATCCCCCTTGTCCTGCCAGTCTCTGCCCTTTGAACAAGCTGATTCCCCTCCTGTTCCTCTGCTCCCTTCAGGGACTGGCAGGCTGCACTGAGGTCCCCCCACAACCTTCTCCAGGCTGAACAAGCATTCCTAAGCAATGATGCTTAGGAATAAACCCATGGTCTCTTAGAACAGAAGTGTGCTGCTTTTTGAAGTTTTGATGCTTCTCAGAAGGTTTCCTCCTCTGTGAGTGCAAGTAAAGTTTTGCTTGTTCCTTTGCCCTGTACTAAGGTGACCACTGAAATGGAGAAGGCTTTTCCTGGCCTGCTTACCCATCCCCTGTGTCCTTAACTAAAACTGAGCAGTACAACACAGCTGCTTCCAGGTGTAATCTCAGCTAAAGCTCAACACCTTTCCCTTCTCGTGGCCCTTTGCTATCAGCACTTGAGAAAAACCACAAGGGGAGAATGATAAAAATTGATTTCTCTTTCACCAGAAATATTTCCCCTTTTGGCCACAGACTCAGACTGCCTGGACTCTAACCAGCCCTCCCCAGGGTTTGATAACAGTAGCTCACAGGAGGCTCTACGCTTATCTGAGGACCAAACAGTAAATTCCTCATTTCCTCTTAGTGGTGAGGTGTTTAATTGCTGCTTAGTTTCTCCAGTCAAGTAATTCACATTGACAGTGCTAAGAGCAGCCACTAGCAGTTAAGCTTGAGTCCAGGGGCTGCGGTGAACGATCCTGACATCTGTTTGCAGGCACCGGCTCTGCAGGCTGAGAGCATTCAAGTTTCTCCTCTCGACTGGGCAAGCAATCTATAGAAAATTAAGGCTGAAAAGCCATGAGAGGTTGTGAGAGGGCAGCTGAAAGGAGAGGGAGGTTTTATCGGGTGAAATTTCTTGTCCTGCACAAATTCAGCTTGAAAATTAAAGTGTTGCCACCTGGCTGGTAATTTAGAAGGAGGAGTGCTGTTTAAATACAGTGAGACAAGCTTGAAGCAGTAACAGAAGGTATTAACTTCAAAAAATCCAAGCAGGTTTATATATCTACTGAGCTGATGCTGTCCTTAAGGATGTATCAAGTGGCAGAGGTAGGTGGGCATGGAGATGGCTCAGTAACTCTGCGTAGCTGACTCAGTCCTCACCTGCACTACTGTAGATCAGGAGGAACTCTTCTGAAGTCTAAAGCCCTGCCTTGCATGGCTCTTTGTGCTTTTTGGCACTGGGTGTAAAATGCTGCTGCTAGCTGAAAACCATGGGGAGCTCTTGTTCAGTAGCACTTTAAATCTGCCTTATTCTATATGGAGTAATTCTGGGCTTGCAGTGGGAGTAACGCAAGCAAATAACCAGGGTTTGATGCTATCATCCCTTCTTGGGTGCTCCACACATGAGATGCAGACCACCCTGCACCCATTTGAATATCTATAGGTACAGAGGCTGCTCAGCTTGGAGGCAGAGGAACAATTCATTTCCATGAGTTAGAAATGGTCGGATAACTCATGAGTGGCAGAGCACAGCAGAGCCTGAGTCAATGATGCCTGAGAGCACCAAAAAGGGGAAGCAGATTGTTTCCTGCAACTTTTCAGCTTGGCTGCTGTGGTGGGTGAGGAGGGGGAGTTATTGTACCATCCTGGGGGCTGCCTATGCATGTTTTATTATGGTCATTGTAGAGCTTTGTAGCGTGCTGGGTTCGTAGGGAGGGACCACTGGGGTTTAGCTTCTTGGTGGGTCACATCATCAGGGTTGCAGGAGTGCTCCTGCAAAGGGCAGACTTCAGGGCTGCCAGAGAGCTCAAGAAAGAATGAGCTTATTTAAAATGTGCCATCAGTAGTTTAATACCTTAAGAGGTGTACTTGCTGTAATTGCATACTGGGTGATAGGAAGCTGCCAGTCATCATTTAACACTGACACTCTTCTCCAGGTAATGCAAATAGATGCAAAGAGATAAACCAAGATGGGTAATAACAGCTGCTGGATACCCAGACTTCAGGTGTGAGGTTCTGCAGATGAAATAAAAGCCTAAGAGTATGAAATAGCCATACAACTCCTGAAACTCACATCTTGGTAAAGGCCCTATAACTCCTGCTGCCAAACTCCTCTCACCCTCTGTGCAATACTGCAGTCTGATGACAGAGAGATGATATTGCCTTTGTCTTTCAGTAAATGAATATGTGAGTTGAAACAGAATGACAGAGTAGTCCATCTGAGAGAGATTATCTGGAACAAAATCTATCCATGTATTTTTAGCTCCAAGTAGTTAAATAACACATTTCTTTAAAAAAACCCCACATTACCTCTGCAAACCAAAACAAATTCCTCCAATCCCTACACCACTTGGCTGAAAGCCCTGGGTGGTTTCTCATTCTCAACCCTAGGCTGTTTGCATTCACTGGAGTTTGAAGTCTCCAAACTGAGAACCACAAACCAGAGAACTGATATGATGTGCTGAGCACAGTATAAACACAATAAATTAATTCCTTTATATGGAAAAGGAGCTGGAATCCAGCACATCTCCTCTCTTGGGAAAATTATAGCAATAAGAGTTTCCCTGAGCTGAAACTAGAAGCAGCATCTTTCTGCATACTTAACCTATAATTGTCTATAACATGCATGGAGTTGTGAGATGCAATTTCATTCACAAGATTCCCATTCTCTCTAATCAGCTTTTACATAATTTCCTTTGTATCTGAAT
The DNA here is from genome assembly GCA_013400835.1 of Zapornia atra. Taxonomy (NCBI): domain Eukaryota; kingdom Metazoa; phylum Chordata; class Aves; order Gruiformes; family Rallidae; genus Zapornia; species Zapornia atra. The sequence continues at coordinate 51,037 of VZTU01003538.1, read as the reverse complement.
GTTTTGGTTTAAAATATGTAAAATGTTTCCTTTCCATGCCTGCATAGCCAAAAAGGTGAAGAATTTCATATATTCAAACAAAAATACTCCATTTGCAGGAGCTTCAGCACCACGAATAGTGAAAACAGAAATACACAAACTTGGTTTCAGGGGAAGAATTTTGAACCATTAAGCACCTATACAATTCACCTATATCATAGCTGTGCCCTATAATGCTTTGTTGAATAAAGCAAATACTTTATGAAACTGTAATATAATCTACAGCTGTAGGAATAAGCCAGGTGATAGAAACCAGAGGAAAGAAACCTTTATTGAATAGTAAAGAAAAAATAGAAACCTCTATTAAATAGTAAAGCCTACTGCCAGTAGGGACAAGCAATTGATCAAGTACATCTGAATCACAGAATCACAGGGGTTGGAAGGGACCCCCAGAGCCCATGGGGTCCAACCCCCTGCCAAAGCAGGGTCCCTAGGACAGGGCACACAGGTCGGTGTCCAGACAGGGCTGGAATCTCTCCAGAGAAGGAGACTCCACAGCCCCTGGGCAGCCTGTCCCAGGGCTCCCTCACCCTCACTGGGGAAAAGTTCTGCCCCAGGTTGGTGTGGAACTCCCTGTGCTCCAGTTTACAGCCATTGCCCCTTGTCCTGTCCCCACAGACACTGAAAAGGGGCTGGCCATTTCCCCCTGCATCCCATCCTTAAGATATTTATAAACATTAATTAGGTCCCCCCTGAGTCTCCTTCTCTCCAGGCTGAACAGCCCCAGCTCACTCAGCCTGTCCTCACAGGGGAGATGCTCCAGGCCCTTCATCATCTCCGTAGCCCTTCAGTGGAGTATGTGCTCCAAGCTGGGTGCTTCAGATGGAACAACATGTGAGTGAACAAAATCATGCTAATAAAGTGATTAAAAACCCTCAGATTTTGAAATATTTAGAGAATGCATAATTAATTTATTTGGGTTATAACTCTAGTATAGCCTTCAAATATTATATATATACCCTCTTGTTGCAGATGGGGAAATTGTCTTCCTGCTGTGTTCATGGGCTCAAATTGCATTCAGTGTTGTGAATTAGGAAAACCCTTTTATGGGTAGTGGTGGTGAAATGCAGGAATATGCTGGGTAGGAAAGTATTGAGGTCTCTGCTGTTTGGAACATTAAGAAGTCTGACAGCTATCCATCAGGAATGACGCAGCTGTAGCTGACCAGGATTTTGGAAAGCAAGGTAGATCTGATGGCTCTGCACAGTGCTCTCCAGCCCTGATGGTCTGGGGTGTCTCATGGCTGACCACTGACATATGCCTGGGTTTGAAAACAAACAGATAGATGCATGTACCCCCTAGCTTCCTGCTGAGCATCTCACAGGCATGACATGACCTGGGAACTGTGTTCCTGCAGACAGCTGCCTCTGCTTTCAACACAGAGAACTCAAATGTGCCTCGTGCCTGTCTGCTCAGTCTTTCTGCTCTCTCTTGCACTGGTGGGTCAGTCCCATCTGGTTTCAGGGCTTCAGATCTCTCCCAACCCTGTCTGTGGATTGCCTAGTTGTGGGCAAGATATTTTTTTTAAAAAGTATTATTACTTTCAAGAGCCAGTAGAATCTAAGAAAGCCTTTACTGAGCAGGTGTACACAGTGACTGGGGTTTTTTTTCCACAGTTCCTAACTCCACAGATACCCATGGCATTGGCTCCTTTGTGTCACCTCACTTGTAAATAGCAAGTTGCTGCCCATCACATAAAGGTCTTACTGCTACTCAAAGGGAGGATTTTCAAGCATGCAATGAACATTAGACAATGTCTTTTATTTTTAACTCTTTTCCTTCTTAGAAAGAGCTGACCCATTTTGACTGGAGCTCTCCAGAGCATGCTTACCAACGGCACAAGCCTGAGAAGAAAAGATTCTGGCTCAGGGGATTAAAGTTTGATAGACCTAGGAACAATCTGAAGCAGCTTTTATGTATGGAATTACCAATTAGCCATAATAATTGGCAAATCCTGGGAGTGCCTTGATAGCACAAGTAATACACTGTGTTACATGTGCCTCAGGTTCAAGGCCAGGTTGGATGGGGCCCTGGGCAACCTTGTGTAGCTCCAGGCCTGGAGGTTGGTGGCCCTGCCTGTGGCAGGGGGGTTGGAACTCTGTGATCCTTGGGGCCCCCTCCAACCCAGACCAGTCTGTGATTCTATGCCTCAGGTCTTCCTTTTTGCCTTACCTGGGTCTTCTAGTGGTCCAAGTGCTGGCAGTTGCCTTGCTAAAAATCCAATCAAAGGGGTTTTCCTCTGTTGGGTCAAAGCACTGAAAGCTTTCCTATTTGCTTGGACGTGGCTGAACCACTACGAGTGGTCAACAGGGCAGAGTGGATCTTGGAGGAGAGATACCAATGAGAGCTGCCCGATGCTGTGGTTTCCCTGTCACAGCACTTACTATACTGCTTTTGTACCTTTAGAAACACCTTGTAAAACCACTGGAGCGTAAGATTGACTCTCCCCACCCATTCCTGAGCATCTGTCCAACCAAGTATAATTGCCTCTAAACCCCCTCTCCTTTTAAACCCTGCTTCCTTTCATGGTTGTTTGGGCTTGTGTCGCTTCTGGTGGCAGTGTGAGGGCTGAAAGGCAGCTAAGGGGGAATGGATTCCCTCCTGCTGTTCGCTGGTGAGAATGCCCATTAGCTTAGATGCAAGACTTGCCTAAGTGCTTTCATGTCCCACCATGGGTACAGAGCAGCCCCTGGGTCATGCATCCACCTGGGGACAGCCAGAAAGGAGATACTGCCATTGGGTTGGCAGGCAGCAGCATCTTGGAGCTCAGCTCAGCTCACCTCACTGTGTGCCCAGGCAAAGGATAACTGAGGAAGTGTTAGGTTCAGCAGCGTTATGTTTTCCAAGACAAAATGCTCTTACGTTGACAAGGATAGGGTCCCCTCTTGCCATCTGCCATGTGGCTTAATTGCTTCCCTGGTCATTGATTAACACCTCAGGATTTGAGATCCCTGAGAGATGTGGTGTAAATCCTGTTTTATTTTTTCCCCTGGCTGTTGAACATGACATGCTGGTCATCACTACCATAACTCCCTGGAATGGTGCCAGTGATACCTGCCATCAGCAGGGGTGTAAGCCTCTGTAGGCAGCACTGTCCTGGGCTGCAATTGCATGTACCAGCAACAGTGAAACCCTGGGGACCTTCACTTATTTCCTTCTTGAACCTTACATGTACAGCACCTTACGCAGAGACTTCCTGAGTCATCACAAGTCTCAAGGGGGTGATATTTATTTTCCTTCTGTTGCCTATTCCTTTTCTGAAAGGAGGAGGATCAATGGGTTGTTTCAGCTCACATGACCTCTGGGGATAGAGGATGCTGCCAGAGTATCTTTTTAAGAAAGGGGGGTGGAGAAAGGAGTTAAAAAACCCTAAAGGTTTAAATACAGCCTCTTCCATTCCCCCTCTTCAAAACCATTATAATCCTAATAAAATAATACGTTGCTTCTTTTCCCCCCCCCCCCTTTTTTCACCC
>VZTU01003538.1:33524-44718 GCA_013400835.1 Zapornia atra | reverse complement strand
TCCCCCCTAAGTCTTCTTTTCTCCAGGCTGAACAGACCCAGCTCACTCAGCCTGTCCTCACAGGGGAGATGCTCCAGGCCCTTCATCATCTCCGTAGCTCCTCTGGACTCTCTCCAGGAGATCCCTGTCTTTTTTATCCCAGGGAGCCCAGCACTGGACACAACACTCCAGGTGGGGTCTGACCAGGGCAGAGTAGAGGGGAAGGATCACTTCCTTTGACCTGCTGGACACACTCTTCCTGATGCCCCCCAGGATCCCATTGTCTCTCTCAGCCCCCAGGGCACACTGCTGGCTCATGGCCAACCTGTCATCAACCAGGACCCCCAGGTCCTTCTCCACAGAGCTCTTTTCCAACAGGTCATCCCCCAGCCTGTACTGATACAGTTGGTTATTCCTCCCCAGGTGCAAGACTTCACACTTGCTCTTGTTGAATTTCATTAGATTTCTCCCAGCCCAAGCTTTTCAAGCAAGAATGTCCACTAAAACCAGACTTCTTCAGATTTTCTATAACCTCACCATGATTTATGCAATTTCTAGTTTCTCTGTTCTGTTTTGTGATGCATTATGTTTCTATCCTCTATTTCTGTGATCCACTCACACCTCAGAAGGTGTCAATATAAGAAATTTGTGTCTAAGAAGGAAAGCAGAATAATTAAGCTTATTTTCAGTGCCATCAAAGGGAAGAAGGCTGGATTGTAACACTCTCTTGGACCACAGATACTGAGAAGGCAGTGTCCTCAAAGTCCAAATTAGCTGATGGAGAAATAGCTGCAATTAGTAGTTTGGGAGCAATTGATGTCTAAGGAAAGATTTAAGTCTTAAATGTATAGAGCAGGGATAAGCAAGTGTAAAATGCTGGAGGTGTTGACAGTCTAAAAACTGTATGCAAGTACCATGGATGCTCAGGGCTAATTCTATGAAAAATGGGAGTGTGAGCTGGGGTGTTGGCTATTTGGATGGGTATATCTGGGTATGCTTTTCTAGACAGACCTTCTCAGGTAGCCAGTAAGTAAATGATAGCTGAGTTGCTGTAGCAGCACGCAGCACAAGGTAGGCAAACTGGCCAGCTATTTGCTTAGGCTTGGGTTTTTTTTTTATTTTGAAATTTGCAGTGGGATTACATATGTTCTGAAGTTTCCAGTTATATTATCCCTTTCCAGATACCTGGAGCTAAGGCCATACTCCACCTACATTAAGATTAACAAAGAATTAACCATAAATTGGACCATAGCTTCAGGTAAAATTCTTCCTTTCACATGTGGCTCAGCTCCCTGCTGGTAAACTGCTCTTGTTCTCTCTTTTCTGTTTAAGTTTTAAGCTTATTTTAAGTTATTTCTTTCAAGACCTATAGAATTATTTCATTAGTGTCCTTACCTTAGTCTTCAGTGTGGAGCTCATCCTTGGTAGTGTTTCTCCAGTGCCTCCTCATCAAACTCAAAGAGCCATTTTTGTTCCCCTTTGAATCCTTCTCTTATCTCCCATTTCCCTATCTTTTCAGCTCTACATCTGTATGTCTTTCTATTCCACCTGCATACAAAACATGCTAACCTCTCTTATGTCATGTATTCTGGGTTTACCTCCCCACAGCCTTCATGTTCACCTCTGATTTTGTCCTCAGCTCATGCAAAGGGGGCATCTACAGTTGCCACTCCAGTTTCTGAACTTTTGAACACCCTTTCCTTACTGCAGTATTTGAATTTTCTGTCAGTATGAAAAAGATGTGGAATTCATTGCTACTTTGAGATAAAAGGACTGTTGAAGGTCTTTTACATCTTTATCAGTGACAACGATGGTGGAATTGAGTGCACCCTCGGCAATTTATGGATGACACCAAGCTGAGTGGTGTGGTTGACACAACAGAAGGAAAGGAAGCCATCCAGAGGGATCTTGACAGGCTGGAAAGGTGGGCCCAGGGGAACCTAGTGAGGTTCAACACTGCCAAGTGTCAGGGGCTGCACTTGGGCTGGAAGAATCCCAGCCACAGATCCAGCCTGGGAGAAGAGCTCCTGGGGAGCAGCCCTGCTGAGAAGGACTTGGGGATTGTGGTGGGTGAGAAGCTGAACATGAGGCAGCAGTGGCTCTGGCAGCTGNGAGGAGCCACGAGGATGCTCAGAGGGCTGGAGCAGCTGCCCTACAAAGAGAGGCTGAGGGAGCTGGGCTGGGTCAGCCTGGAGAAGAGAAGGCTGTGGGGGGACCTCATTGCAGCCTTCCAGTACCTGAAAGGAGCAGAGGAACAGAAGGGGAATCAGCTTGTTCAAAGGGCAGAGACTGGCAGGACAAGGGGGATGGATTAAAGCTGAAGGAAGGAAGGGTTAGATTAGATATTAGGGGGAAGTTCTTTCCAGAGAGAGTGGTGAGGGGCTGGAACAGGCTGCCCAGAGAGGGGGTGGGTGCCCCATCCCTGGGGGTGTTCAAGGCCAGGTTGGCTGGGGCCCTGGGCAACCTTGTGTAGCTCCAGGCCTGGAGGTTGGTGGCCCTGCCTGTGGCAGGGGGGTTGGAACACTATGTTCCTTGGGGTCCCTTCCTACCCATGCCATTCTATGATTCTAAGGTTTGGGGAGGTCTCATGTCTCACAGTCTTCCAGTGCTCCTTAGGCATTAGCCAGCTTGTCTCCTGCCTGCCATATGGAACTGTATGTTAAAAACACCAACAGCCCAGGGATCATAAACTCTTTTGGACAGAGACTCTTTTGCAGTTGTGGGGATCTCTGAGAAATTTTTGGGAAAGAGTGAAGCAGTTTCAGATTTCTCTGGTATTTGCAGCCCTCTTTTGCTGGCTAATTCTCATTGGGCATATGAAGATATATGTATAATTTTAGGTAGACATGATGTGAACGGTACTGATTGAGTCTTGCCAGGGAATGTTCCTTGCTCCTAAGGAAATTCACAGGTGGGGCCCAATCCTGAATGAATTTATAGCAGATCAGGCCATTATGCTTGGCTGGCTGTGTGTCAGCGTTGCAGGATAGAAAATCTTGCTGTTTGAAGCACTTTTGAATCGGGAGGAGGGAATAAAAGGATTGTCTTGTTCACTGTCTTGGTCATGGCTTTTGGTTATGGTTATAGCCTAACATAACTACCCGTCAAACAACCATGTATTTTTATGATCCCATGTAGGGTGGTTGGTGGTTGCATAGGCAGAAGAGATTTAGAGCTGTTCTCTTTTTGTGTGTGGTTTTTTTTTCTTACTGAAAGCTACATTAATTGTTCTGATGTCTGAGCATCTGCCTGATACGCATTGTTTCCCCTGCAGACTGAGGAAGACAATGGCTAAATACAAATTTATTGAACAGGCAAGCTATAAACCCTGAAGTTAGCACAATATTTTAATGGAAATCATACTTTGTCAAAGGCACATGTATCAAATTTTCTCACTGGAGATCACAGTTCATCAGTACCAGAATTAATGAAAACTATCCCTCCAAACTTAACCACTCCTCTGCTGTTTCTATATATAGATTTTTAGCTTTATAAACTAATGCATAATTGCAGAGAGGCATATGTCTTTTATTAATCTGAATGCATAAAATGAAATGTCATATTTTGTAAAGAAATCCACTGTTAACTCATCCATTCGATTGTCAGTGGCTCAACCAGTCTTTAAATAATTCTTCAGCTTTCATTTTATGTATTTTTACAGCATTAACTGGCTGATTCATTATCTGCTGTCCCAAGTTTACCTACTCTCAATAACTCACAAGTTCAGGTCACCCTGCAGTCCCTCCTTTCGCCTTCGCTCAGATACCATGTCTAACTGAATGGAATTGACCTGTTTAAGGCCTCTTCACTCCAACTAAATTATTTGATCATAGCCACAGACATCTGTTTGGGGCAGTAATTGGTTGTTTATAAGAGCAGAGGAGAGCCACCAGCAGCAACAGCAGCGGCAAGACAATAAAGGCAAGGGACAAGCATGGAGGGCATGTAGACAGGTCCTGACAGACCACTGTCTGCTTGAGATAAGCAATGCAGATTAGTTATATGCACTCTATCTCACCACTGGGGCCTAATAATCCCCTTTAGCACTCATTCACAGTTATGTAGCAGACAGAAAACTAATACAGGGGGGAATCTAGTCCTCCTGCCTCGCCACAAATCTCAGACACAGCTTCTGGAATCCGCGGGATTTTACCGTACAATTAGTTTTAAATGTCAATTTCATGGCAGCTCATGAGATGGAAAATAGAAGAATAGTAGGTAAAGATACCCATTGCAAACTAGATTATTTGAGAGTGCAAGATAGCTATTCAAGATGCGGCTGTCACTGCTGCTTCCTGGCTTGACAGCGACAATGAGAACGTTGAGGTAAAGGTAAAGGATGACAAAAATGTAACTTGAAGGGCTGAATCGCTGGGAAAGAAGAAAAGGAGACATGGCATCTCCACACTGTTTGTGTACAGCGAGTAGACAATGTGGATTTGAATTGATTTGCAAAACCTTGTTGCAATTATCATGGAACACAAGATGGGCGCGCTTGAGGGTGACTTGCAATGGCAGCAAGCAGGTAAAGAAGTGCATGGTGCACACTCTCTGGGCTTGCCCTGTTAGAAAGCATGTGTGCTTTCCCTTGCTGTCAAACCAAAGCCCATGGTGCATCTCCTGGGTGCTCCTGGACGGGTGTTAAAGGAGAGTGGAGATGCTGGGATTCCATTAAGAGAACCCCACGTTTGCATCCAAATGTTGAATGAAGTAATTTTTAACTATATGCACAAATAAAAATCCATTTCCAAAAGCAGGAAAATGCCAGAATAAGGCTTATCTTAGTTCAGGTCCTACGTGCAGACAGTAGGAGATAATATATAATCATGTAGCAGTTTGCCACAGCCAGCCCTAATTCCAGCACTGCTGCTCTGATTGCTTGACTTTAAAACATTAACAATTTTATTTGAAATGCTCCCCCAACACGAGCATAATCACATACATCTGTTAAGAGGCTTCTGTCAAGGCCCATCTGATGAAAAGGCAGAACCACAGTATTTGTCACTGGCTGTTGATCAGACCCACATCACACCCGGACACATAAAGGCTCCATCACTACGAGTTAGGGATGGTGACCACCCACCTCGCATAGACACGGGTCATCCCAACGTTGTAGGTACAACAGCTGTCCTGCTGGACTGTGCTGTCCTGGGAAATTGTACATACAAATTGCTTTCTGAAATTATTACAAGTTTTGAAGTATACTGATGCTGGTTTTTTGTAGATTGACCTGGATTGCTAAGTACTTCCAGGGTATTCTCATAACGTAAAGTCACTCAGAGAGGGGAGGTCAAGATCTTTGCTAGGAGCAACTGCTTTTTGAAGGCCACCAAATTACTAGAAGGTTCCTAATAATTTTATTTTAATTAAAATGAGAAGCCTGCAATTTGCTAAGAGATTTTTATTTGTTATTCTGAGCTAGGGCAGGCAAGGAGGCAGAGGAAGAGAGTTCATGGGCTGGTATCAAGACTGACAGATTCTGGGATGTTCGCTTGAATCCCAGAAATACAGATCAGTGGGACATGGTGCAGGTGATGGAACCTAAATATTGTCACAAATATGGTTGTTAAGCTATGTCATTAATTTCATGGACAGCAGTCCCTCTCAGCATGATATAAATACGTGCTCATATGCAAATAGGTGAGAAATACTCTGCTCCAGAAGTGTCAAGGTTTTAGTGATGCAAACAAAGTGACTGTAGCTCCTGAGCCTCTCAATTCCTGCCTCTTGAAATCCAGAATTTCTTTACAGAAATAATGGTGAAAGCTGAATGTGGTCACCAGTGGGAAAGGAAAATGCTTTCTTTAGAAACATTCCTACTACTCAAGGTGATGTTTTAAAATTTTTTTAGATTACAGTTTATGTTGGAAAAAAAAATTCCTATTATCATCCAGAAGCCAAGAAAAGGATCCACACTGCATTATTCCACTAGTGACAAAGGGCTGCACCTCACTGCTAATGGCATCTTTGCTTTGATGTCCATTTATTCTCTTTATTAGCAGAGATAAACTTTCATGAGCCAAAACTCCTTTTGTGTCTTCAGCATGTTTGTTGTCTTTTCACTTTTCCTCCCTTCTGTATCCAGCCTGGAATTAGGGACACACTGAAGATTCACTTTTCTCTTACTGGTAATAAAATATCCCACACCTGCTTGTGGTGCCTATAGGGTATCTACTACGTAGTCAGTGGTGGCAAATATTGCTGCTGCATGAATGGCTTGCTCTCCCAGAAGACTCCCCATTGCTTTTTCCCTGTACCATTCTGGTTCTGTCTTCTTGCTTCTGTTTTGTTTTGGCTGGGTCCAGCCTCATGTGTTGTTTTGACATGGTATGTACACTGGCCAGGTATTATGAAGTGTGGGGTTATCCTTGCTCCTCTGATGAGAGGTAAGGTCTGACCTCACAAGCATGGAAGGTTTCTGATGTGTATTACTGTAATTGTGTATTTTCTTTTAGGGGAGAGGGGTAATGGAAGTTGCTGACACAAATGTTTGGAATCATCTTCTCTGTGTAAGCAATACCATTTTTAATTTCCTGATCATGGAATCGTAGGGGTTGGAAGGGGCCTCCAGAGCCCATGGGGTCCAGCCCCCTGCCAAAGCAGGGTCCCTAGGACAGGGCACACAGGTCGGTGTCCAGCCGGGGCTGGAATCTCTCCAGAGAAGGAGACTCCACACCCCCTGGGCAGCCTGTCCCAGGGCTCCCTCACCCTCACTGGGGAAAAGTTCTTCCCCAGGTTGGTGTGGAACTTCCTATGCTCCTACTTGCAGCCATTGCCCCTTGTCCTGTCTCCACAGAGCACTGAAAAGGGGCTGGCTGATTCCCCCTGCATCCCATACTTCAGATATTTATAGATATTAATAAGGTCCCCCCTGAGTCTTCTTTTCTCCAGGCTGAACAGCCCCAGCTCACTCAGCCTGTCCTCACAGGGTAGATGCTCCAGGCCCTTAGTGAGCTAGGTTGATCTTTGCCGTAACAGAAGTTTTTCAGACCTTTTTCTCTGTCCAATATTGTGTGTGGGAATTTCAGTTCCCAGTAACTCAGTCATGTTGTGCACAGCTCCATCTCCACGCACATCTCCAAGAAGTCCTGTGTTTCTGGCATGAATCTCACATGCAGTATGGAGCCATATTCAAAAGGGCAGTAAAGATTTCATGGGACATAAGACTTGCATGCAGAAAGCACTTTTATTGAGTTTTCTTAGTTAATTATAAGACCTTCGATACTCAACAGTAAGGGAATGATATCCTCAGCCACTGTAAATCCACATACCCCTGTTGAAATCAGCAGGGCTTTGCTGCTTTACACTCCTGTTCCATGGGTTTTATCTGGGAATTTTTTTGTTCTGCATTGCCAGCTGGAGAGTTATTGTGCAGGCAGGCTGTAAAGCACAGTGATGTTTTTGACTCTGTCTGCATGTCCTGTATTCGTTATCTAATTGCCAATAGACTGAACTGCAAAGGGACTGTATTTTTCAGCCAAACGACCTGTAAGTAGCAGGAAATCTTATGCTCTTACCACTTTGGCCAAGACAAGAGCATCCACATTTTACATAATGAGAGAAATCAACTGTTCTTTATCAGTGCTTTTTGTGCAATTGCAAATCTTTAAAGCCTAGCTGCTGCTTGGATTTAACAACTACATCCCAGCCCTCCATACATCAGGAATATGCAGGTGGCTTTCTGCAGCTGCAGTGAATACCATTGCTTGGAACTAGATCAAGCTAAAATTCAGCCTCAGATGTTCACTCAAGGATCCCTGGCTGCTCAGAGGGAGCAGGGTGTTTCCATTCAAGAGGGGATTGCTAGTATTTATTTGATTCCAAGGTATTGTTTTGTGAATTATAATTAAATGATAAATTAGTGAGAGAAGACAATGTCTCTGGTCACTCCAGTTTTCCTGGTGCTTGAGGGCTCTGCAACTGTATGAACAGCAGAGCTTAAGTCAGTCCTTGTGAGCTTTGTTGTGGGGTGCTCAGAAACAACTCTCAGGCTGCAGCCCCAACTTCTTATTCATAACTTTCATTTCTTCTTTGGAGATGTGAGCAGACCTGGTTCCTTGTTATTTCATTGTGTTTCCTCCTGGGAACCCATCCAGAGATGCAAATTACGTCTTCTCAGTCCCACACCCCATGTCAGACAGCAGCCAGAGCTCTGTGTTGCAGATGAGGGATCTCAAAGGTATAACAGAGAATGTACCAGGACTTTGAATGACATAGAAAGCTACAATTACAGCTGTTAACAATTATTCTTCTTACCACAGTCTATTCAGAAGAATACTTCTATCAGCCAGGTTTCCAATTTTAAGGGATTCTTGGCTCTCTGATTTGATGGGGTGTCCTGCTGCCTCTGTGCACCTAAGGCAATGGTTGGTGTCCTCTGGCTTATCCTGCACTTCTTCAGAGGGACAGTTCAGCTTAATGTTCAATCTAGTTTGTCTAATTATTCAAGCGTGGGCTCCTAATAGCACAGATTAGTCAGAGCAGCAGGTGGGCTTCAAATCAAAAATATAAAATTGATATCACATTGGCCTGTCTAATCAACACAGGCTGATAGCATCTGCTTTACTCTGTGCTTTTCTATTGTGAATCAAATCTCCAAATTGAACCGAACTGTTTCTAGGAGTCGTATTATCACCACTTGGCTTTAGCAGCCCTCGTGAGCTCTCACAAGATCCCTAGAGATAGAAAGCAATATGTGTTCCTTTCAGTTAAATTTACTTTGGTTTTCAAGTGAAAAAGAGCCCCAAGAAATACAGAAAAGCCTAAGCTGTCCTTGGATGTAATAGGTCTGGCTACATTATAATTAAAAGATAAATATTCACCTTTTTGTGGTTTGTTTTTTTTCTCTTTCCTCTTATCTTTTCTCTTTCCCTTTCTTCTCTCGCTTTTTTCCCTTTCTTATTACCATAGGAACTTCCAGTAATGTCTTATATAACTTGACCAAGCCCATCACAAAGAATTGATTTGCTCTTGTGTCCCCATCTCAGCATGAAGTCATGTGCAGTGCAGCCTGTTATTTTGATTTTGCTTTCCAAACAATCAGGTAGTTTTTATTTTCAAGTAGGGCCAAAGAAATACTCTTGGATCCTGAAGCAGGTGGTGGAGAATTTTTGTACAGGTGCTATAGCCCTATGCAGGATTTTACTCATGCTTTTATATACAAGCTTACTCTTGTTTGATTACGTTGTAATAAAGTACATACTAAAGAATAGTGAAGAAAGAGTTTGCATACAGATTTGGTGGTTCAGCAAGCAAAGTCACAGAGGATGATTTCAGTTGAAAGCAAAACCTTTCCAAGGTGAAAGCTCTGCTGATATGGTCTTTGCTCTTAAATGACTCAGCTATTCTTTAGTTTCTCCTAGAAAAGTTTCTTTCACACAGCTTATATTTATGTCACTTTATGTCCACAGTGATTTCCACTGGGACATCTCAAAATGCTTCCTAGACTTTTACTCTTCATACCCCTCTCCTGGATTTGGCAAGGAGCACTACCAGTTTCCCAGAGTGGAGTGCCGGATGCTGAGACAGTGAAATGATTTGTCAGTGGCCAGTCAGCAAGGACTTGGTCACTGCTTTTATGCCTCATAGCTCGATACCTTGACCACAGACATCAGCTCTCAGTCAGCAGCAAAGACCAGTGATGGAGCCTGGTTCCCATTTCCCTGTGACAACCTCTTGGCAGTCCTCCCCCATTCTGCCCAGGGCAGCATCCCTGCTACTTCTTCAGTTCCCAGAGAAGCCAAAAATGCAGGAAATTGTGAAGTAGCAGAACATGCTTTGCAGTGTTTGCCCCAGGCACTGATTTCTTGCTTAAAAAATGGCTCCACTTTCTCCTGCCCCCAATTTAGAGGTGTATGGATTTTCATTGGTACAGTGCCAGATAAGGGTGATTGCTTTTCTGCCTACTGTAATAAGTGATAATTATATCATAAGAGAATTAAGTTCATGGCTTTAATTGTTCTCCAAATTTTGAAGTGAGCTAAAATAGCAGACTGATTTTATTTTACTGTGCATTTCATTGCTAGGTGAGTAACTTGTATCAGGGGATTATCTCTTTTTAATTTCTAGTACTATGACCTCACTATACCATGCTAAGACAAGAAAAGAAACCATGCAAGATAGGTGAAAATCCTAGTTATTGCAGGGCAAGAATCAAGGCATAAGGTACAGCTTTCAGGGCTCAGGAAATGAAATGTGTTTGATAGTAATTTACATGGTTAAAGAGATATTTGAGTTCTTGGACTGAAAGTTTTTCAAAAGGAATATGACTCTGATGAGACCTTGAGGCTACCTGAAAATCCCAGGAACTCCCCAGGAAATAAATCTTGACTAAAAGTTCCAGAGAGTTCCCATATTATTATTATGTCCAGTGGCGAAATGAGTTGGAAAAAACACTGGGGACACAGTGTCTTTATTTCAAAGAACTCTGAACTTTTCTATGAGCAGAGGGTTTTGCTGGAAACACAATACTACTAATTTCAAACCCCTTTGCAACGGGGTCAACAGAGAAAAGGTGTGTTCTATATACTATCAGTGATTCAACTTAGAGACTTGGGGCTGATTCAGGGCAGGCCACGACGCCTGAACAGAAACCTTTTGAAGGGCAGAGCGCCTTCTTTTGTGGGATGGCGCCTCATGCTTAAAAAGAAGGGAGAAAGGATGCTTTCAGGCCCAGGCGATTGGAGACGCCGGGTGTAGCTCTATGTTGGGCTGCAAGGTGGCAACAGGGACAGGCCATCCTCCAGCTCCAGCACCCCGGCCCCTCGCCGGTGTCTTCAGCCAAATGCAGGACAGCGCAGGGACTGGCAAGGCGGCAGTATTGGCTTCCATTGCACACTGAGATTTTGTGGTTGTGGTGTGATGAGCACAGATTTGAGTGTGGCTGGGTTTTGCCTAAGCACAGTTGGAGTAGCCACTGGCATGTCAGAAAGCTATGCTTAAGGGTGTGTGTATGCATATGGGTGAGTTTAGGAGAGTGTTATGCAGCCAGTGTTAGCATGGCCTGTACATAGTTGGTTGGAAGAAAGATTCTGGCCTAAACGTGATCTAATACTAATACTAAGCCATTTAAAACTAATACTAAGCCATTGACCTAATACTAAGCCATTTAAAAACAACAACCTGCTGATGAAAGCAGATTTGAGGGTTGGACTCGATGATCTCTTTAATCATAGAATCATAGACTGGTCTGGGTTGGAAGGGACCCCATGGATCA
>VZTU01003538.1:0-33365 GCA_013400835.1 Zapornia atra | reverse complement strand
ACTGGAAGGCTGCAATGAGGTCCCCCCACAGCCTTCTCTTCTCCAGGCTGAACAAGCCCAGCTCCCTCAGCCTTTCTTTGTAGGGCAGGTGCTCCAGCCCTCTAATCATCCTTGTGGCCCTCCTCTGAACCCTCTCCAACAGTTCCACATCTTTCTTGTATTGGGGGCCCCAGATCTGGACACAGGACTCCAGATGGGGCCTCACGAGGGCAGAGTAGAGAGGGACAATCCCCTCCCTCTCCCTGCTGCCACCCCTCTGCTGATGGAGCCCAGGATCCCATTGGCCTTGCGAGCTGCAAGAGCACACTGCTGGCTCATGTTAAGTCTCTCGTCCACCACAATCCCCAAGTCTTTCTCAGCAGGGCTGCTCTCAAGAAGCTCTTCTCCCAGTCTGTATCTATGTCTGGGATTCTTCCGACCCAAGTGCAGCCCCTGACACTTGGCAGTGTTGAACCTCATTAGCTTCCCCCGGGCCCATCTTCCCAGCCTGTCAAGGTTCCTCTGGATGGCTTCCTTTCCTTCTCCCTTCCAACCCCTACAATTCTGTGAACGCTACATAAAAAAAGCAGGGCTCAGTCAATTGCAAGGCCTACCACATGGCGAAGGCTTTACTTGCTCTGTGTGAAATGGAAAGCTTATTTCCTAACAGGCCTCGATCGAGAGCTACACATGGGTGTTATCTCTAAAG
Source organism: Zapornia atra (assembly GCA_013400835.1). Classification (NCBI taxonomy): domain Eukaryota; kingdom Metazoa; phylum Chordata; class Aves; order Gruiformes; family Rallidae; genus Zapornia; species Zapornia atra. The sequence continues at coordinate 32,677 of VZTU01003538.1, read as the reverse complement.
CTTAACTTGCCTATTCAGCACAGGCAGATGGCTTTTCAAACTCAAGAGAAAGTGGAACTGGGGAAGAATATTCATTTGTTTTACAACCAAAGGTGCTTTTATCTTCAGATGCTCAAATGTGAAAGTATATTTGTCTCCCAACCGCTGAAATATAATATTGATGTCACCTCCAAGAAATATAGTGTAACGTGTTGCTTTTCCTTCTGTTTTGCACCTTATGTAAACATGCAAACACCCGTGACACCCAGCTATGATGGCAGCCAAGAGACTAAACACTTACCCTCCCTGCTGTTGTGTAACCACGGGCAATTTATCTAAGTCTCACCTCTCTTAAAACACTTTTATCAAAATTGGCGGTCAAACAGCACTGAACCATGGTGGCCTCAATCTTAAATGCTGTGGTGCAGATTTTAATTTGGGAAAGATTAATGTACTCTCAAGTGTTAATGCCACAGCTTTCTGTTATCTACATTGATGGGTGTCAGCTAATTTCTGCAGAAGGATTGTAAAGCAAACTGTGCATGTTGATGTTTCAGAAACCCAAGCTCCAGAATGGCTAGATAATAGAGAGGGGAATGGAACTATTTTCTCAAATTTCTTTTAAATTAGAAAATGTTTCCCCTGTCTTTCTAAAGCTGAGCTATCGAGTCAATTCCACTCAAGCTGATTCTTGAAGATATAGGGAATATTTCATTTAAAGGAGCAGTAAAAGTGTCAAAAGATACTTTATCAAGGTCGCTTTTAGATTGAAGATAACAGCTCATCTTATAACAAATATAGACCCCCATAGGAAGCTTTGTAATTTCCAATACTGTAAAAGCTCTTAGTCTCTGTCTCCATCATCTCTCTTGGATTTTTTTTTCCCCTTGTCTGCCCACCTATAATGTCTTAATCAACACAAGATTTTTTTTTTTCTTCATTTAATAAAGTGACAATAGCTGGTATGCTTTGACTGGCTTATTTTTCAGCTTCATGCAGTTTAGTAAGTCCAGCTGGAGTTTGGTCTGGTTTTTGAATAGACTTTCCTAACTGTGAAGAAGGTATCTGTGAAGAAGATGATGCACAATAACTAGGAAATTCTATTTGTACAGACTAATTCACACAAGAAGGGGGGTGGAGGGGGATGGAATACAATTAAGCTCATAAAACTTGCTCCAGCAATGATCCAGGTCAAGGGGCTAATAGTGAATTGCATGAATAACAGTCACTCACCCAGCCATATTAAACAGTCTTGATAATATAATCCAAAATAGCCAATTATTTGGAACGTTATGAAAAGGTCCTGTTGTTATTTAACAATGGTTGATATGGGAAAATAGTAATAAAAGGTATAGGGTAAAAGTAATTCCAAAAGGATTAGTTGCAATTCAGTTCACAGTAAACTGTTTTCAGGGCAGAGGGATGAAGGAGCAATGCTTTAGAGGAGAGTGAATTGCAAATGATTTAACACTGATTTTATATGTTTAACCAAACCTGTACCCCCAACCTCATCATAGGTCTAAGGGTAAAATAGACTTGACAAGGACCAATTTAAATTATTCCCCTTCTTGGGGATTATTTCCTCTTTAGTTTTACATAGTCAAAATAAATTTAAATGTTTTCTGTCTTTTTGGTTTTGGAGTCTTTTTCTCATTTTTTTTTTGGTGTGCTTTGGACAGCCTCTTCTCTGAGCCTGTGAGCTGGGCTAGCAGACCAGGCACTGCTGCTTCTTGATCTTGATTATTTTCAGTTTAATTCCACTGTAACAAAGGTTGGTTTGCTTGCTTTGTTGTGGGTTTTTTTGTTTGTTTGTTGTTTTGTTTAAATTAGCATTGCTTTAGCTGTGGTTTACATAACTCTCTTGGGGGAAAGTAACGTTTGGTAAGTGTGACTATACTTGTTTCATGACATTATGAGTTAATGGTGCAAAAATAGATTAAAAGGCAGCATCCTCTCACTTGGGTTTCCTTTCAGCAAACATGCTTTTTGCTGTAACTTGACAAATAGAGATTTTTATTCAATTATTGATTAATAACCAAAAAACCCCAAGATGTCAATGTTGTTTGCCTCTAAATAGGGATGTTTGTTATTAAAGAAGTCAGGTCCCTACATCCTCCATTGAATCTCCCTGTAGAGGAAGGATGTTTTGCAGCTTAATGGTAACGCTGTAGTTTCAGTCTTTTCTTCTGACAGATGTAGACCTTCTGCTTGCAGTAAAGCTGCTCCATCCTGGCTTATAGATGGTAATATTAAGATAGCAGTGGATTTATTTCTCCTACCCTCTGTTCTGCTTTCTTAGAGCCTTGACTCCGAAGTTCTCACCATGTAAAAACAAACTTCAATGCTTGGTCTCTGATATGATTGATGAACAGAGATTCATTCAGAACAAAGATGGTAGATTTAGATGAGATACAAGGAAAAAAATATTCACTGTGAGGGTGGTGAGACACTGGCACAGGTTGCCCAGAGAAGCTATGGCTGTCCTTGGATCCCTGGCAGTATTCAATGGATGGGGCTTTGGGCAATCAGGGCTAGTGGGGGGTGTCCCTGCCTGGGGCAATGGGTTGGGACTAGATGGGTTTTGATGTCCCTTCCAACCCAAACCATTTGGTGATTCTATGATGATTCTGTGATTCTATGAACATCTTGCAACATGTCTACACCAAGGAGTTTTCTATTGCTGGAGAGCCAGGATGGCCCAACCCTAACAAAAGGGTTAAATTAAAGTGTGTGGATATTTGTGGCATTACTCTGTTCCAGTGATGTTAAAACCAAGCTATGTTATGCTAGTTGTCTTCTGTTTCCTTTGCCCTGTGGTTTGCAGAATATTCTCCTACAACTAGATTGAAAATTCTTTTTCCAGGGAGGTTCTTTGATGGCAAGTACACCTGAGGGTAGTACAGCAAGGCCGTGGTCTACGTGGTCACAGTCTAGAAGTACAGAGTGATAATTGGTAGCAGCCAGTGATCAGCAGCTCTAGCCATCAGGGCCCTCTGTCCTCAGCATTTGGGAGGTCTGATTTTGGAATATGAAGTCTGAATGTTTGGCTCAACTTTTATACATTTGGGAGTCTTTGAGGAAGAGGAGTCAAATGTCTCTCTTGGGGCCTCAAGGGTAAATCTATACAGCACTGTAGAATTGAAGTGGAATTGCATTGGATTGATGCTGCTGTGATCTGGACAAGAATACGGATCACTTTGAAATGTATGCAGCCTTCCAGTACCTGAAAGGAGCAGAGAAACAGGAGGGAAATCAACTTTTTAAAAGGGTAGATAACAGCAGGACAAGGGGGATGGATTAAAGCCAAAGAAAGGAAGGTTTAAATTAGATATTAGGGGGAAGTTCTTTCCAGAGAGAGTGGTGAGGGGCTGGAACAGGCTGCCCAGAGAGGGGGTGGATGCCCGTCCCTGGGGGTGTTCAAGGCCAGGTTGGATGGGGGCCTGGGCAACCTTGTGTAGCTCCAGGCCTGGAGGTTGGTGTCCCTGCCTGCGGCAGGGGGGTTGGAGCTCTGTGATCCTTGGGGCCCCTTCCAACCCCTGCCATTCTATGATTCTCTGATATCATTAGTGATAACAAACTCACTACAGTCTATTTTTGCTAGAATTCCTGCATTTGCCAGGAACTATTACTACTGTGAAAAATACACAATGCCTTTTCCTGTTAAAAAAATTCACCACAAGCTTCAAACTGCTATGGACTCTGGACATTTGGGATGTGACTGTAATTGGCCTCACGTGATGATGTGGGTTTTCACAGTTTTGCCTGTGCATTGGAAGAGTCTGTTCTGTCACTGTGTGCCCGTTGCTTCAGATATGCATGGTACTGCTTGTCATAAAAACCTGATTGAATTTAAACCATGTGTGTGTGGTTAAGGAGACATCTGTTAATTGTTCATGAAATTAATTGAATGGTGGCTATCTAGTTGAATTTTCATTGGATTTATTCCTAGGGGCTGTAATTGCTAGTTTTTTAAGAGGGATCCCACAAGCAGGCTATTTTTAAAAAGCAGAAACCCAAAGCCTTACACATATCTCCTGCCACCCTATATTCTGGTGTTGAATACACAATTGAAAAAAATGTGATTGTAGCAACACTTCACATCAAAGTAAAATGCTTGTTTTTCATAGAGGAATTACAGAGTGTAACATAATTGGGCTCGCTGAAATGAATTCAGCATCTCTCAGAGAACAAAATCATTGAGCCTACCGACTAAATTTAACAGCCTAATAGAAATATGCAGGTGAAGGTACAATTAATTTTAATTACTAGACTATACATTGTTAGTTGCACAGCCATGAGTAAAATTAAAATGGCAATCACAATTAGAAAATTGCAACCTCATTGTGCAACAAATTAGTCACAAATTAAAAGTCCAGGAACTATTATACATCCACTTTATTGCTTTATGACCATTATTGCCCTGATATGGATTTTATTTCTTTAATGTCTCGTCCACCTTTTCATGCCTTATCTTTGTTTAGGATCTCTGGCTCCTTCCCAGCTTGTGAAGCTCTTAAAAGAAATAATATAGGCTAGAGGGACATGACTTCCCTGTTCAAGCTTGGCAGAAAGTTTTAAGTGGCCCAGCCCTGCTCGTGGGTGGCTTACAAAACAGGGTTTGTCGTGAGATTGTTTCAGTGAGGTTTCCAGAGCAAAGAAAATAGTGTTCAGGGGGTAATAGCTGAGGTCTGTATGTGATGTAACCCTTTTAGAAAAGGTCAGGCCAGTTAAAGAGGGGAATCTAGAGGGAATCTACATTGGTGTAAGTTAGACTTTCCTACCCCTCCCCTCTGGATGGGCACACTGATTGCCTGCGCAGAGAATCTTAGCTATTGGAGGGTTTAGGTTATAAAGCCCATTTTCAGCTGTTCCCCACGTTGTTTTATGAAATGAGTTTTAAAAATTATCCCATCCTTGTGGGCTTGCTAGTGGTTTGCCCTGAAACACTGAAGGGGTGGCCGCAAACACCTCTTATGCAGGACCCCAAAACATTGCAGATGTTCTGCAAGACCTCACCTGCCTGCAGGCCCACATCTTGAAGCCAGTGTCTGCACCTATCTGGAACCAGCAGCTCATCTGACTGGGTCTTCTCCTACAGGTGAGCATTAGGAGACCAACAGCACTCACCATCGCCTGAAAGCTATCTTGAATACTTTGCAGGGAGAACCCCAACTTGAGGTGACTCTAGGCTGTACAGGATACTGTATATATATTATACAGTACCCTGTATATACAGGATATAGGATAAAGGATATACAGGATAAAGGATACTGTACAGGATACTGATGAACTACAAAGAAGGCTAAAGTAACTTTAGTCCCAAAATCTCCATTTCTGTCCAAGATACATCAGAGGAGTCAGAGTAATTCTCCTAGCAGCATCTGATTTATGTACCCCACATTTAGCCCAGTCCCTCCAGCCCTCCTGAGGGAGGCCAAGGCAGAAGGCTGCATGCATTAGGGCTGGGAGGAGAGGCACACAGCAAGATAATTAATCAGAGTTTGTGGGGAGGGGAACTGGGCAAGGGGTTTGAGACCAAACCACTGAACCCCGGTGTGATCTCTGTTCTCCATGTGGTCTCAGTTCTCTGGGGTCTTTTCTAAAATCACCAGTGCATAGGCCAGCTTGTGTGAGCCTCAGCAGGGGCTTCTGCAGCGCTTGGACAGATGAAACTCCATTTCAAATATGCAATTGAACCTTTATCAGAGGGTAATGATGTTTAGTCACTACCAATTGGGACTGGATTTTAATTGATGACCCAGGGGTGAAAGTCTTTATATTCCATTACCTGCTATTGCCAGTATTTTTCTTCTGTAATCCTCTTTGCTGTAATGTGGATACTTTGCAGAGGGGAAATTAAAGTGGAACTGAAGATATGCAGCTGTTCTGGGGTGAGAAAAGATATTTTTTGCTCCCTGGTTACCTATCTATATTTAAAGTCCAACAGGGACTCCTTAGTACAGTCTCAAATACTGCTATCTACTGTTCCAATGGAACTAAAATATAGATTTTGGAAACAAATTTGTTATTTGTTTTTTTAATTGCATGTTGTTGATGCACGGTTCCATGCAATTTTCCTTCCATATTTGTATTGGTCCTCTGTTCTCAACAGGAAGGATTCCCTGGATATCCCAAACAAAACACATGTTTGATTACTAAATCAAACATTGAAATCTCCCTCTCTGGCTCTGGAGAAGCCAGAACCTATGATTTACCATATATTTATGCATGTAATTGTACAGAGCCTTGCAGGGCTTACTTTAGGATAGAAGCTGAGGAAAAAGGAATGGAGTGATTGATGGGTAACTGATAAATATTTCTCTCAGAGGTCCTAGGACTTTCTTATTATCAGTAGTTTTAATATCTCAGACCTCCCTGGGTTTTAGAGTTTCTTGATAGGCTAATATGGATGTTTTTTTCTGTTGAAAACATGGAGACATAAAAATGAAATGGCAGTTTTAGAATCTATTTGGACATATTCTGTATAGTCAGGGTTTTGAATGATTTGTATATGAGTATGTAAGATTAGGGACACATCTATCAGGACCACTGTCTGATATACATTTAATGTAATAGGTTCTTTACTGGCAAACAGCATGTGTCGTTTCTTCAGCATTGGTAATACTAATACAAACATCTCTTTAAGACTTTGAATTTGAAAAGAAAGGTGTCACCTATGTTTCTCTGTCTGTAAAATGGGATTCATGCTGAGTCAAATTACGTGCTCATGGCCACGTGACAACCTTGGAAGAGAAACAAGAATATTCTTGATTTCTGTTTATTGAGCCATGATGTGCTGTTGAGATTCTGTATCAAGTATCACATATCTTTTTGTTGTGTGGTACATATGATGGTTTTCTCAGCTGTAGTCTTCCTGTGCTGATATTTTAGAGGTAGTGTTGTAGGAAATGTGGTGAACTTGTCCAGAAGGAAATGTTGATGCAAGGAATTACTTGCTTTATTTTTCCTTCTGCTCTTTGCTGGTAAGAAATTGGCCTTGCCCACGAATCAGAAGGTTTTTGGTGTTGAAATGCATGGAAGAACTGCAATACAAATATCTTGTGATTTGGGTCAATAACTTTGCATTAATATTTGCCGTTAGTAATAAGTGGGTAGAGCCTCATGGGAAAGCTGCAAAAATGGAAATGTCTCCTTGTAGACGTGTGTTCATGAAACCAGGGTCTGCAGCTGACAGAGCAATTGGAGAGGTGTCTTGAAGCTTTACTGTTGGAGTCCTGAAACTCTATGAGACTTTTAAAATCCTTGGCACGGTGGGGAAGGAGGGGGGACTTGGGTCCCTAACTTCCTGGGAATCTCAGAAATATTGCAAATTTCTCATTGCATTTATGCTGCTGTAAAAGATGGAAGGATGAATCTTTAGCTATAGCTGAGAAGGATTCTTATGCAAGCTGGAAGGTAGCCCTTCTCTTAACCACAGGTACAGTGAATGGCTTAATTTCCCCTACAAAGAACTAATTACAAATCTACGTAATAAATTCTTCTCTTATAGTTTAACAGGACTCAACAGAAAACATGGGTTTGAGCATGTGGCTTTGAAATTAACTAAGCAATGTAACAGCATTGAAAATATCCCCAGGAAACCTTCATCTCTGATTTTATTTTATATTGTTATAGAGCTCATGCTTCAGTGATTTCCTTTCATCTAGTCATTGGGCTGAAGAAATAACACAGAAAAGGAAACCTCTTGAGTATCTGATGTGTATGGTAAATGGTCATTTCAGGGACCACGCGCTATGGGCCTCAGACTGAGAGTTTAATTTAATTGGCTGAAATTAAAAAAACATTCATGCCTCATGAAATTATAACCTTTACCCCTTGTGTGTCAGCTACATCTGACACTAGTCTTGTTGTTTAGAGATGAAATCCCTCCCCTATTTAAATGGAAGCTCCTATGGGACCCACATAAGACTTGCAAGCGGAAGAGGCAAGTGGCTCTGATCCCTGGGTCGCTACTCCACCATGGGTAACATCAGCAGCATTTCTTTTCCAAGTTTGTGTGTCTGTTTTTATCTATGCCACTTGAAAAACTGTGTGTGTTTTGATATCAGTAGGTTTGTAGTTCTTTTAAAACTCATGTTTAAAAAGGATCTTTGGGGGGGGGGGGGAAATGAAACGCAAGGGATGGAGCTCAGATTTGTGTGTTTCCTGTTGAGAAACTGGGAGCTGAGGTTCAGTTTCTAGCTTGGATGATAATCTGTTTTATGGCACTAGAATATGCATGTGTGTGTGCATACATTTTCTGCTAAGGTTTGCCTTTTGTGTTGGCTTAGATTATAAAGTGCAAGAACTTGATTATTTTTCCCACGGTGTCTGGGCAGTGTTGAGGACAGGGGTGGTGCAAACTCCTTTGGGACTGGGGCTATTACCATAGTGCCAAATAAAAGTGATTTCTAATACCATATGCCATGAGGTACAGCTGGAATGTCACTTCTAGGGAAGTGATTGTGCCCCTGTACGTGGTGGGGCCACGTGGTGAGGCCACACCTTGATGTGATGGAGATGTGCAGCAATTATAGGAAAGGGAAGGAAAAATCCACGGCAAACATGCTTTCACCTTCTCCCTCTCCAGGGCAGCTGATGGGGCTGATCTAAACACTCTCCAGGGGCTTTGGGTTGAGCCCAGCTCTTCTACATAAGCAAACTTGATCAAAAGGGAGAGTGTGTGTCTCTACCTGGGAGCGATGGGTCCAGTTCTGGGCTCCTCACCATCAGAAGGACATGGAGGTCCTGGAGCCAGTCCAGAGAAGGGCAACCAGGCTGGGGAAGGGGCTGGAGGGCAAATCCTCTGAGGAGCAGCTGAGGGAGCTGGGGGTGTTCAGCCTGGAGAAGAGGAGGCTGAGGGGAGACCTTCTCCCCACCTCCCCTGCCCTGCCAGGAGGGTGCAGAGAGGTGGGTGGTGGTCTCTTCAGCCAGGGGACAGGAGATGGGACAAGGGGCAATGGGCTCAAGCTGGGCCAGGGCAGGGGCAGCTCAGATGGGAGGGAAAAGTTCTTCCCTGGCAGAGTTGTGGGGCTGTGGCACAGGCTGCCCAGGGAGGGGCTGAGTCCCCTTCCCTGGGTGTGTTTAACAAAGGGTAGATGAGGTACTGAGGGATCTGATTTAGCTTAGGATGGGAATGGTTGGACTTGATGATCTCACAGGTCTTTTCCAACCCTGTGATTCTGTAATGTTTCAGGCTGGAGTTTTCGAAGAGGCTGCAGGGACGCGGGTCCTCAGTTTCCACTGACCTTCAAATGAATTTGAGACCACCAGCTTTAGATTCCTTTGGGGAATATCACTATTATAAACGTGCCTATCACATTTTTTGATGACATACCAGATAGTGAGAGAAAACCCCTTTAAGTCTGTAGAGCTGGTTCAGAAAACACTGAGCACTTAAAAAGGTGAATGCTCAGGCAGTTAATGCTAGATGGTCTTAAAACAGGAGTTTGCAAAGAGAGGTAACTGGTGATGTGGCAAACTATCCTCTGCCTGGCCACACCAGTTTGTGAAGCAGTAGGTCTCCAAAGAAAAAAGGTCCCATAATGCTGAAGCAGGAGTTGTACCCTTGGCTTTGTCTAGAAAGTCAGAAGGTGTTCAGATCCCAGTTATTTCACCTTTCTGTCAGCATAGCACCTAATTCATCAAACCCTCATTAGGTGCCAAGCAGTCAGGGGAACATACACATGGCCATGAACGGGTGGGTTGGCTTGCAGAGGTACTCGGTGTCCATAAGCTTATCAGAGAGAACAGTTTGTTTTCATGCCCTCTGGTGCTACTTATCCTTTAGGTCTTTCATGAATAAGAAGCACAAAATTGGTGAAGTTCTCAGAGTATCTAATGCAAATGGACTTTTTCAAATGATGGATTCTGGTCTGACATAACCTGTACTGCCAACCTCATGCATTTATTATTCAAACTGGACTTGCATGCTTGACACTGAAAACCCAAAAGAAATGCAACAAATTTGCCCCAAAGATCTTTCCAACTCAGGGCTGGACTCTGGTACCTCAGGAGAGCACCAATGTCATGCTAAGCAGCCCATATTTTTCAGTGCAACTGCTGCTTTGCAGCTGAGTGGGATAAAAAATTATGGGTTTAGAGGGAAGCTAAGGCATTGACGGTCAATGCTTAGTGAGGCTGTGTGTTCAAGATCCTAAATGCTGACTTGCTAGTTATAGCAATGTGGGGACAGTCACTAGTGATGGAGATGTGCAGCAATTATAGGAAAGGGAAGGAAAAATCCACAGCAAACATGCTTTCACCTTCTCCCTCTCCAGAGCAGCTTATGGGACTGGTCTAAACACTCTCCAGGGGCTTTGGGTTGAGCCCAGCTCTTCTACATAAGCAAACTTGATCAAAGGGGAGAGTGTGTGTCTCTACCTAGGAGCGATGGGTATAGAGGTGCAAGGCTTGTTAATGGCAAGCAACAAAAGAGAGCAGGATTCAGTGCCCCAAAGGGGAATATGCTTCAGAGCAAGGAAACAGATAGGCCTCGTTCATTGACCAACAGTCAGTCAACAGATTTCCCCTGCAAACTGAGGAAATATAAGCCCCTCCCCAGCTCTGTTTCCAAAGGAAAAGCACTAAACAACCTCTCCCCCTGTGCAAGCCCTGGTATTGATAAAAAAATAAACCATTTTGCTGGCACACTTTTGGAGTTGTGGGGCTTTTAGCTCCTCCAGGGAGTGGGGCATTGCTATCTGCAGATTGAATCAATCTGCCTCAGAAGCGTGCTGGCGAAAGAGCCCGTACGCACGATAACAAAGTGACACATGGAGGGAAGAGCCTTTACTTCTTTGAGCAGAGATAAGACGGCTCTTTAAAAAGCGAGCAGGCACAGAGCAACTGCAGCCTCACCCAGTAGCAGTTTTAATCCTCTCACTTGAGATTGGGAGAAGATTTGGCAGGTAGGAGGATGGGGTAAGTCCCTTCTTGTTATCTGAGAGGAGGACAATGCTATTACAAGTAAGGCAGCAAGAGAATTCTTGCTTGATAATAGAGTTAAGGGGAGCTAAAGGATCAACTCTTTTTTTATTTTTTTTTAATGTGGGGGAATAAGAAGATTGGGGCTAACTTCAGTGAAACTTGATATTCTGGCTCTGATTTACTTGACAGTGAGTCTCTTGTGTACAGCGCTGCAAAGGGCATCGCTACGTTAACCCATGGATGCTGTGCAGGGCAGCGGAGGCCTGGTGAGGTTTGTTTTCTTCAAGATACCTCTCTCTTGCTCCTTTCTTAGAAAATGGCTCTTGAGAAGCAATTTTTTCTTAAGAAGCTGATTTTTGAGTGATTTTTGTTTAGAGGCCCATGCTTTAGTACCTTTGGGGCTGTGGTTGTGTCTTGGAGATACATATATTTAATGACTACCACTTTGTGTGTGCAGATACCACATTTGTGATGTGTAAGCAAAGGTGATCTTGGAGAGAACTCTGCAAGAGATTTCCATAGTCACTGATCTCAGCCACCAGAGGAAAACACAATCATATGCATTAAGCCAGCCTGTCAGGTCCACCTTTTCCACGTGTACCAAGCCTCATTGGACAGCTGAGGTATCTCAGATCATCCTAGCGCTACCCCTGGATTGCATTTCCCAAAGTCTCAACCAGGCAGCATCATGGTGGACTCTTTCATATTTCATTTTATAGTTAGCTGGTTGGACGCACTGAGGGAAGGATGCAATCAGGTCTCTGCTAAATGTGTATAAAGAGCATGTTCATCATGTGCTGGAGGAAAAAAAGGAATGGTGTAAAAAATGATGTTGCCACTAAAACCCTGAAAAGGATGTTATGGATGCTGTCACAGAAGGCTCTGCCTTCTGCCCTCCATTATCAATAGTTTCAGCTGTCAAGAAGGCATCAGGTTCAATAATGAAACAAACACCTTCCTGCTCTGAAGAAATGGTCCTTCGTGTTTCTACCTGCTTCTACCTGAGATGGGCAGCCAGACAAAACTTGCATGAAAGGTCATTGAGCTTGAGAGCTTCTGCAATGGCTATTTGCTCCTGTGTTTGTAGGAAGCCAGTGGGCACTTCTGCTGCAGCCCTTTCTCTGCCTGGGGCTTGCTTTGCAGGTTGGACTTGAATCCAAACCAAACACACTATCTGTGGCCAGAGTGTTGCCCTTGATTTGTACGTACGCCATGTTGACAATAAAAATCACCAGTAACGATCCCACCAGAAGCAGAACTCCATTTTTCACAGTAATCAAGACTTTTCTAGAAATCTAGGATTTGCCATTTTCAAAAGTAGAGTTTTTCCTATTCTTTTTTTTCTTCTGATGAGCATCATCTCAGCACGTTGGGTGCTGTTACACTCAGTCATGCTCCAGCCCGTCCTGGGCTGGGGGGCACAGCAAGCCGATGGAGAACTGGTTAGGGAGGGAGGTAACCACAGAGTTGTAAGGTTGCCTGCTGGTCCTTGGCGGTCTGGCTGGTGGGAGAGTGCAGATCAGGAAATGTTTGCTTGAGCCAGCAGTGAGACCCTTGAGCAGCCCAGACTCCAGGCCCACTGTGGCCACTGGCGTCAGGTACAAGCTCGCTCCGCCTCCCTTTCCCCTGCAAGGGAAGCCTGTGTTAAACCAGTAACACTTCTTTTTGGACTGCACCAAGCTGGGACACCAGAGGGTTGTTGCTATCCTGCAGTTCTGCAGAGCATCACCCTGAAGGAGGAAGGGGCTGTGTGTCTTGCTGCATGAGCTGAGCGCAGAGGCCTTGCCCGTTAAGACAGGCCTTGCCCGTTAAGACAGGCCTTGCCCATTAAGACAGGCCTTGCCCATTAAGACAGGCATCCTCAAAAGCCAAACAAAAACGTGCCTGAGAGATGAGTCCTGGAGCCACTGCTGCTTTTAACACATTTTTAGCNCCCCAGCGCCCCTCTGCTCCCCCCGGCCCTCCTTCCCCCCGCCTCCCCCTACACACAACTATTTAATTTTGCTCTGGCATGAAATAATAGAGTGCTGTGTATCTATTACAGATGTAAAGAGATTTAGACTGCCACAGGTTTCAGTAGCACATTCAAAGCCCTAACAAAGCTGGGTATAATAGACTCTCCCTGCCATTATCCATTCAGCAAGTGTAATAAATGACTTGGCCGCAGCCTGCCATATACCACCCGGCCCAGATAACAGCTGAAAGGAGAAAATTAAATTTTGCTTTTGTTGAAACATTATGATTTATGTATTTGTAATATAGGCTGCGGTGGGCAATTGAAAAAAAAAAAAAAAAAAAAATTGCTGAATATATTTCAGGGTTACTGATTGTACCACAGACTACTTAGAGTGCTGGAAATGTCGTTCTTCTCCCTGTGTTCCTTAATAATAATAAAATCATACAAATTCCCCATTAACCTTTTCTCTCATGTTGATTTTTATTTATATATTTTTAAAATTTTTTTACTTCTAGGTCTTAAGCTTTGGCCATTTACTCTCAGCCTCATGAAAAATAACATAGTGATGGTTTATGAAGACAAGGCATGAAGTACCTAGGCATGTAAAAATGATGGATGTAGGTCAAAAAATCTATATATCATTTTTAGTATTTTTATAATAATTTTCTTTAAACGGGGTGGTTTCCCCCCCCTTCCCCTCCACCTCTTTTCCACTGCTGTCTTTAGACTTGATGACAAGATATTCTGATATCCTCATCCTTGCAATATCTAGACCTATAAAAATAATTAACTTCTCCCACCTTAGAAATATAGAGACAGAAACAGGAGTGCTTCACCCTGTAATTTATAATATTGCAGCACCGTCCCTTAATGTTGTAATCAGGCCTGCAAAGTCTTATCATGTTGTAGAATATAATGAACTTACTTATTCATTTCAACATCACATTTCATCTTAGCTGTTCTCCACATTACTTGCTCATCCCTCCCCTTTTCTGGAACACTGGCAAGAACATAGAAGTTTTTTCCTCTTTTTTCTTTTTTTTTTTTTTCCCCTTCACCTTCTTTATCTCTGGGGCTGAGCTCAGTCAACAGCCTCACCAGGGAGTCTGGAGGCTCATTTACCTGGGCTCTCTAAGAATTTAAACATGAGTAGCTTTTAATATTTTTGTGGTCTTAAAAATTTATGAAGCCTGTTTATGTGGCTCATACAAATATGCTTGAACCCAGCAAAACCAATTTGTTGGAAAAGAATTTGGCTGCATGAGAAGGGACAGTAGTAGGACTGGAGCCAGAGGATGCTATGTGCTTCCCACACTTTCCTACACTTGCCCACAACCTGCCTGCCTTAGGTGCTGGCATCATTCCTTTAGTGGGTGTTGGGTGCTGGAGTACTGCAGGAGAAATGCTTTGTAACACCATATGCTCTGTAATACCCTAGAAGCTTTAGGCAGACAGAAGAAGAGGGTCTACATGCTCTCCAGCATTACCATTTCCATCCTAGTTATGGCCTGAGCACATCAGCATCATCATTAAGAAGCAGCTCTGGTGCCACTGCAAGAAGAGGTAGGGGCCTGATCCTGGCTTCTCTTGTCCCCTTTGCTCTGTAGGAGCAATGCAGGGACATGTGAGCCGTGGCTGTGGAGACAGCCTGTGGCTCTTCTGTAGTCTTTGCTATCCTTATCTCTTGTACTTCGATGTTTCAGAGCCTGGCATGGGTCTCCAGCATTAGATCTGGCAGGTTTTTTGGGTAGGGCATATCTAGGAAGGTTAAAACCCTCTGGTAAAAATGTATTGTCATCTCACTGTATTGATTTATTTTTTTTTAAATCCCAGGTCTGTGGGGTTAAACATTTAAATAAGTCCTGTGATTTTTAGACCTGCTGAACCCCTGGCTGCTGTTAGCATATATGGCCTAGAAGTTTGGGTGTGCAGTGGATGTTTTACAGCCAGCTCATCTCTTGATCAGGTATTCTGCTAATGCACACTGACAGATATTTTGTGAAGTAACATTCAGGCTATTTATTGACCCCCTGCCCTCCAATGCATACATATGGCAGAGTACTCCAGCTTATATTTAATGCTGAAACATTTGTAAGTACTGTATATCCTATGATCTATTGGACTAATGAAAAAGAAGGTTTATCACTGCAGTCCAGTGTAAATCTGTGGATAACCTTACTGTACAGTCAATTTATTCCTTTAACAGGTTTATTCCTTTATCAGGTGTTTGTAGAAGGTTTCACCATAAGTACAGCAGAGACATAATTTGCTGTGGGGCAGATTTATTTGTTTCACAGGGTTATTATTTTAACAGTCTGATAATCACTATGAGTATGTTTCACCATTTGGTATTTCTGTGTGTATATGCGAAAGTGTGTTTATTCATTCCCTGAACAGGTTCATTCCCTTATCAGCTATTCATTTTAAAGAGTTTTATTACATATGCAGAGTGTGTAGGGTACTAGAGTGCAGTAATTTTATTAAGAGATTTATTTAGTGTCAGATATTCATTTAGCTGGGGTTCACTGTAACACAATCATCCACTTTCACCTGGCCAATTTTCTTTGTATCTCACTGTTTGCTATAAACAACACTTTCCCTGCAGTGCAGCCTCCAATTCCTTTTCTTTTTTTTTTTAAAACTTTTTACAGGGAACTCACCCATGCTCCAACCCCTTTCATTTATTTGATTCCTCATCTTTTATTTTTTTTTCCCTGCCTCATTGTCAGGGGAAGGGGTTGGGTTTTTTTTTTTTTTGCAGGCTCATATGAAGTGTGGTTTTTAAGTAAATAGGCTTAAAGAGTCTGTTAAGAGGAGGAGGAGGTTTCACAAATGTCTCTCCAAAGCCACTTGGGAATTGCTTGAATCCAAGCATGCAGTTAGTGATTGACTGAAGAAAAGCAGGAGGAGGAAGATGATCCCAAAGCAGGTCTCTGGTTTACTCTGAAACTGGCTTTAATGTTTTGCTATGCTTTAATAATTTTTATGCTATGTGAATATTAATCCCAGAAGAGAGGAGGAAAGAAATTGTTCATAAACTGTAGGTGATGTCAGTCCTTAACTTGGCATAAAATGAAGCCCTAAAATAGGGAAAGAGATCCAGCTGCATCACTGAGTCTCATGCTGGGCCAAAATATAGTCTTATTCTAACCTTCCTGATGTCCAGGGTTATTTCAGTCTGATTTCATAGGAGACAGGCTTGGTGTCTAGTTTCTGGTTTACCTTTTTTGCCCCACATCTGTCTATGGGAAAGAGCTGCATCTAAAAAACCATAATCATAGAATGGTCTGGGTTGGAAAGGACCCCAAGGATCACAGAGTTCCAACCCCCCTGACACAGGGCAGGGGGTTGCAGGGCCACCAACCTCCAGGCCTGGAGCTACACAAGGTTGCCCAGGGCCCCATCCAACCTGGCCTTGAACACCCCCAGTGATGGGGCATCCACCCCCTCTCTGGGCAGCCTGTTCCAGTCCCTCACCACTCTCTCTGCAAAGAACTTCCCCCAATATCTAATCTAACCCTTCCTTCCTTTAGCTTTAACCCATCCCCCTTGTCCTGCCCTTGTCTACCCATAATCTATGAGCCCTCTGTGCTTAGCGCTCCAAAATGGCTGGATGGTCGTGGAGGAGGCAGAGGATGACTCTGCACATCGTGGAGACCCAGATGCAGAGTAGAATCTTTACTTTTAATTGCTTAAGTGAGAGAGAGGTGCTCTGTAGCAACATGCTTTTCTGGTGCAAAGCATATAGGAATCTGTGAAAGCATGTGAGCTCAGTCAGTTCTGGGTGAGGTTCTTTACTGCTGGGGGTACTTCTAGTAAGTGGGCAGCATTATAGGCTAAGCTGGAGCTTCTGCATAACAGTGTAGCTGTCTTCTGAGTGCTTATTTGTCTAGAATAATGGATCATGATGCTCAACTGAACTAAAAAAAAAATGCACAAGCATTTTTGCCAGCAGCAGTGTCAGTGAGATATTCTTTCATGGTCAGTTTTCTGAGATCAGTGTAATTAAAGAAACCAAACATGCCTAGATCTGGAATCCTGGGTCTATATTTAATGTCTATGGGGAATAGGACAATGCACAGTGACAATGTGATGCCCTTTATTATAGGTTTTCATGGAATCATAGCATCACAGAATGGTTTTGGTTGGGAAAGACCTTCAAGATCATTGAGTCTAGCTACTTACCCAGTCCTACTAGGTCTGACACTAGACCATGTCACCAAGTACAACATCTACTCTTCTTTTAAACACCTCTAGGGATGGTGACTCAACCACCTCCCTGGGCAGCCTGTTCCAATATCTAATAACCCTTTCAGTAATTTTTCCTAATATCCATCCTAAACTTATCCTGATGGAATTTCAGACCATTTCCCCTTGTCCTGTCAGGCCATTTTCCCTTGTCTTATCCTTCTTAGTAGAAACCAGGAATTTTACTTGGAAAAGTTTAACTGTAGTTATCTTCTAAATATTTATGTTGGTCTCAATATGCACTCTGATTTTTACTTTCCTAGTACTTGTTAGGGTTTATGTTGTCTCCTAACTTCTATGCTACTTTTATTGTCCCATCTTCCTAGCCATCCAATCTGAGTGTTTTCTGAGCCAACAATTGCCTGAAACTTTTTGTACCAGTATTTCATTCTAATAGAGGGGCAATATAACTTCAACTGTGTTATCAATACAAGATCAAATCTATTGATGAAGACGCAAAAGTAAATCAACATTTGTCTATAAACTGCATAGTCCACTTACCAGGTGTAATTCATACAACTTAAACATTCAGCCAGATCATCGCTTAGCATTTGATGATTAGAATGAAGATGCTCAGAGGGCTGGAGCAGCTGCCCTACAAAGAGAGGCTGAGGGAGCTGGGCTGGGTCAACCTGGAGAAGAGAAGGCTGTGGGGGGACCTCATTGCAGCCTGCCAGTCCCTGAAGGGAGCAGAGGAACAGGAGGGGAGTTAGCTTGTTCAAAGGGCAGAGACTGGCAGGACAAGGGGGATGGATTAAAGCTGAAGGAAGGAAGGGTTAGATTAGATATTAGGGGGAATTTTTTTGCAGAGAGAGTGGTGAGGGGCTGGAACAGGCTGCCCAGAGAGGGGGTGGGTGCCCTGTCCCTGGGGGTGTTCAAGGTCAGGTTGGATGGGGCCCTGGGCAACCTTGTGTAGCTCCAGGCCTGGAGGTTGGTGGCCCTGCCTGTGGCAGGGGGGTTGGAGCTCTGTGGTCCTTGGGGTCCCTTCCAACCCAGGCCATTCTATGATTCTATGATTTGCTGCCTCTTTCTTTACAATAAGATCTCCAGCAGTTTACTGGGAATGGCAAAATAACCTGCTAAATCCATTGGCAGTGACAGTATTTATTTCCCCATTAGAATAGGGAGTCAGAGGTGATTAGAGCAAGGAACTCTTTTCACAAAAGTTTTGGGAAGCTTTTTCTACTTTGTGCTGGAAGGAATCACAGTTCTTCTACCATTTCATTAAAACAGAGCTATGTTAAAATACCAGACCTGCACTGAAAAGAACTAAGTTTTGTTTTGCTTCACCTCTGAGGTGTTCAGAGAATCCATCCTGATCTGTGAAACCTTTTTCTTGATAATATCCTTGAAATCAATATTTAACTGCCCAGCATTTTCCCTCTGACAAAAATGCATTTTCAGAAGAAAGAATGTTTAATTGAAAATGTTCTTAACAACTCTATTCTGAATGAAACTACCCATCAGTTTACTCTTCACTGACTCATTAGTATGGTATTAAATTTATGACTAAAGTGAAAAAAATCAGCTATGGGTAATTGAACCCCTATTGTAAAGAACCGTGTTAAAATGTACTTAGTTATGCTCAAGGCTAATGTTATTTGTTAAATCTACTAAGAGGGAATTAGCAGTTGAAGTTTTGTTTTCATAGTGTTAATTATTACTCTTGGTGGTGCCATGCAACATCTTTGACTCACTGTGACTTTTAGTGAGAGTCTGTGTGACAAGTTTGCTCCTGGTTGGGTAAATAGCATTATTACAGATGTGCAGAGAAGGTGAAAAATGGGACAAGGGGGTAACATCAGGTGATGGACCCAGAGTCAAGGTTGTCCCAGGATGTGTTTGTTGCCTGCAAAGTGATTGTGATTTTCTCAGGAATCGCAGACTGGTCTGGGTTGGAAGGGACCCCATGGATCATAGAGCTCCAACCCCCCTGCCACAGGCAGGGCCACCAACCTCCAGGCCTGGATCTACACAAGGTTGCCCAGGGCCCCATCCAACCTGGCCTTGAACACCCCCAGGGATGAGGAATGTAAAGGACTGAGCACAAAGACAGTGTGGATCCAGCTGCTGAGTTTAGTCTGGAACTCAGGCCGGACACAACACTCCAGGTGGGGCCTGACCAGGGCAGAGTAGAGTGGGACGATCCCCTCCTTCGACCTGCTGCCCACACTCCTCTTGATGCCCCCCAGGATCCCATTGGCTCTCTGAGCCCCCAGGGCACAAGATCCTTTATCCTTCCTCAGAATCCGAAGTGGGGTGCGTGGGGATGCCTGTGTGTTTGAGGGAAATGACTTGCTGGGATATTTTCTTCCCTCTGGTCCAAGTGCTATTACAGTAGAGATAAGGAAGACCTTTCTGGTAGCTTCAGCTGTTTTATTAACAGTGAAAGATTGCTCCAGACTGCACCTACTTCAAAATTGGTTTTGCAATACCAAGCATTGGTCCTTGCACAACATCTCTTGACAGATTATTCAGGTGTATCTTCCCTGAGACTTTTGGGAAGAGATAAGCAATGAGATTAAGACCATGCTTGTTTTCAGACCGTGATATTTAGGTTTTATATTCATGTGAGCATTAGTGGTAAGTGCTTTTTTCCAAGAGATGGCCTCAGCAATGTGGGGTTCTGGGTACCTTCAGCTTTCTCACTACTCAGAATCAAGCTGTTGGGCAAGTTTTGTACAACTTCAGGCAACTCTAGGGAAGTTTTCTTTCAGTATCTACATGCAACCAGCAGATCTGTAGATCTTTTCAAGGGAAGAAGAGCAGCTCGGTTTCTGAAGTTATCCAAAAGTTTGATGCAATCAAAGAAGCTGAAAATCACCTTACACAGCAACTAATTTATCATGATTACATTTTTATGTATAATATATATGCAATTGTATACAATAATATTATATGACATGCAGTTGTTTTATGCATATAGTCAGAGGTGAGGCTCACTCAGGGAAAATGTTCTTCTGGCTGTGAGGCTCTGCTAGATTGATAATTTGTGCTTGCTTCAAGCCTGAGAATGGCTCAGAGCAGAATCTTTTGTTGAATGAAAGGCTGCTTTGATATTAAGTCTGTTTCAACAGCTGAATCAAGCTAGAGCTTTGTAATTCCTTGTGATTTACAGTATCAGTTTAAAACTGAGAATGTTATTTGATCAGATTTGAGGATGTTAACTTCCACCTTCTATAGCACTTTATCTGCATCTGACCATGTCCTGCTGAATAACAATTCACTAAAGAACCTGTATCAACCTGAAGTAATTTAAAAAGAAGAATTATGCAAATGATCTCTCTTTATTTGGCTGTGCAGTGAGAGATCTTTCAAAGAAAAGAATAAGATGTAATTTCGACACACTTAGAAGTGGTGCTTCCAGGGGGAAAAGGAAATCTTTGAAGAAGCAATTTGTAGGCAGAGGTATTGTGCTAGAATGTGTAAATTGATGATTATTTACTAGTGAGCCTGTGGAGGAGAGAGACACATGCCACCTTTTATCAATGGGGGGGCTGTTGCACGAGAAGCAGAAATCATGAGGTTTTTTGCAGTGTCTCTTTTCACTTCCATTGCTTGCCAAGGCTGTAATGCTGATCTCTCCATTTACATTGCAGAACCAGAAGAAATCATTTAATGTGGCAGTTTTGTGCTCTGCAGAAGCTTGCATGCCTGGGATGGCATTGGTCTGTACCACAGATGATATTTTTGAATGTCTCCTCAGATTCTGAAGTGTTTTCAGCAAAGCTTGCAGTTGGCACCCAACTGAAGACTGGGAGGGGCTTTTAAGACAGAGAGGAAACTGCTGTGCAGTTCTTCATGGGAAAGAGCACTCCTGAGCTCCTTATCTTTGAATCACAGAATCATAGGGGTTAGAAGGGACCTCAAGAGATCATTGGGTCCAACCCCCCAACTTTGAGAAGTTCCAGCACTGAACTGCAGTCGTGTTCCCCTTTGCTCACCTTCCTCTGACCCTTGAGTCTTTTGCCTCTTTCCTATGGATGAACAAAGGCAGCGTTGGGCTTGAATCCCCACAAGTGAAAACAGGCATTGAACCTGTCTCTTGCCTTGTGAGCATGTTTCCTGTAGCTGGTTAGATATCTGTGCTTTTCTGCTTGGAAAACAGCAATTGTAAACCTACATATACATATTTATGTTTCTATATATACAGATATATACAGATAAAAGCTATATCCTTATTATAAGGTGGAACATGAAGCAGCAAAATGAAAATACTGTCCCAAAAACGTAGGGTTGGGATCACTTGTTTAAAGGTCTTGCAAGGGCTGGATGTTGGACCACAGGAGAGGACTGCTGGTTATCTCAAATGTTATGGCCATGTGGATGCAGTGGCCGCAGAAAGATAACTTGTAAACCTCAGTAAGTTGCCAGTGGACAAGGACAGGCCCTTTCTGCTGACTGCATCTGGTTTATGGCAGCAAAACCTGGTGCTCTTGCATTCATGTCTATGGTAACCCTAGGATGGGCAAGCCTGAAGAGCACTTGAGTGGTACAGGAGAGCTCCCTACAGAGAGAAAGAGTTCACTCTGAAAATTCATTAAGGTCTTTAGGGCAGGGAATGGGATGTCTCCCTGAGCCCTTGCTCCACTTGCCAGCTCGGCATGTGATTGCATGCTGAGAGCTCAAGCATTCGTGTGCATCAGCTGGCCTGTTGAAGCAACCCTTGTTTTGGACCTGTAATGCTAAAACACCCATCCAGGCAGTGTTAATGCATAAAAGCCCTGATGTCCCTTACATCAATTAGCATAAATATGATGAGAAGCCTTTGAAACCTTTTCTATTCTTATCCTGGGAGGAGAAGAATGAGTTGCAAGAAGCAGTGAATCAAAATACTTCAACATTTCTTGATATATTTTTTTTTCTTTAAAGGCTTATTAGACTTTTTCTGGATTTGGCCTGAAAATCTAAGGGAAACAGGAGATCCAAATTATCACCAGTGCAAGAGACCCTTTCTGCTGTTTTATCTATGAGAAAAATGCTTTCCTCACACCATCCTCTGATGTACGCATTGCTGTAGATACGCCACTGTTTAAAGAATGGTCTGTTTACTGTTTGGATAGCTTCAAAGGGAGAGGTTTTTTTCCCCCTGGAACAAAGCTCTTCCTTAGCAAGATAAGTACAATGTGTTTAATAGTGCCTCTCTCTTTCACTCTCAAGATTTCTCTTTCTCTTTTTACTTTTATCTCTGTCTACTCATATGTATTTTAAAGGGGACCTGATATGCTGGTGTCATACGTTCACACCAGCTTAACAAATGATGCTGCTTCCATGTAATTAATGCAAAGACACTGATACTGATAGGTCAGATGGACCCAGTACTATCTGAAGTTACTGCAAATGCCCCCAGTACAAACTCTCTCTTCCTGAAGGCAGAGAAGGGCTATGAACCATCTGCATGCTGTTGTGCCACTGGGACCTGACTTCATGGGCTGTGCGAGAAGAAGCAGCCAGAGGAGGGGGAAAGGATGGAGGGTTTCTGATGAGCTGAGTGTGCCAGACTGGGAGGAGCATGTATACAACAGCCCTAAGGTACCTGACACTGGCTTGGATGTGAGCACACAGGAAAGCTTCACAGGACACAGATGTGATGTTGTGGAGCTGCTACTTCAAGGTATGTTACTAGTCCAACACACTTGAAATAGTATTTATGGGAAATTGCCACCACCCTCTCTACACTGCTGCTTTGTAAAAGCAAAGGGTGTGTTTTGTGGCACAGCCAGGAAAAAAGCTGGGGGCATGGAATTGCTTCTCACTTTGGGAGACTGTGAATCGCATCCTGGCATGTGTGCTCTCAGCTTTGCATTTGTGATGCTTGCACAGGTACTTTGCTTTGCCTTTTCCTGTTCTTCATGCATCACCTTCCTGATCTGTACCAACCTGTGCTAGGGTCTGTGCTGTACAGGGAAGGGACTTGGCCTTTGGCCTTTTATCTTCAAACCTGCAGCATCTTTTATGATTTTTCTTTTCTCCCCTCTTTGTTTTGGTTTCTGTTGCATCAGCCACCCTTGCCTCTGGGGCAGGACTGAGTCTTGCTCGTTTTCTGCACTGACTCTGGAGCCTTCTCTGTGAACTACTGTTCCATTTGCCCCCTTGGCACCAGTTTTGATTTAAATAGTAGAGAGAATGCCACTTGAGGTCACCCTGCAAAGTCATATTTGAATTCCCTCTTGGGTACCTTCAGTGCAGTTCTAGAATCATGAAACCTTTTGTTGTGGTTTAACCTGTCCTGCAGCTCAACCAACCACACAGCTGTCTGCTCACTCTGCTCCCACCTCAGTGGGATGGGGCAGAAAATTCAGAAGGGAAAAAAAAAAGGTAAAACTTGAGGGTTTGGGATAAAGA
This sequence comes from Zapornia atra, assembly GCA_013400835.1. Lineage (NCBI taxonomy): Eukaryota > Metazoa > Chordata > Aves > Gruiformes > Rallidae > Zapornia > Zapornia atra. Next base: position 9,219 of record VZTU01003538.1, on the reverse strand, counting down.
CAGTTTAGTAGGATAGAAAAGGAAGGGCAGTTTAGGATAGGAAAGGAAGATAACAGTAGTGAGAGGACACGCAGAACAAGTGATGCACAGCTTCACTACCTGAAGCAGATGCTCAGCTAGTTCCTGACCCACACCACCTCCTAGCCAACCTCCCTGGTTATATGTGGAGCTTGATGTCATGCAGTATGGAATATCCCTGTAGTCAGTTTAGGTCAGCTGTCCTGGCCATGTCCCCTCCCAGTTTCTTGGATGCCCCCTACCTTCTCGTTGAGAGGGCAGTATGAGGAGCTGAAAAGTCCTTGACTGCTTGGCAACAGCTAAAGATATCAGTGTGTTAGCAACCTTACCCTCAGCCTAAATCTAAAACACAGCACTGTAACAGCTGGTAGGAAGAAAATGAACTTCATTCCTGCTGAAACCAACACACTTCATTTTATTTAGTTACCAAAACCTCTAGCCTTGTGTTGTGGACACCAGTGCAAAGAACTAATTTAATTCCTCTTCTCTGGATTCATGTTTTGTGAATGCTTCTTTTCCATCTCACTCCTATCCTGGTCCTACCACCTCCCTGGCACGTTTCTTCCCTTTGGCATGAAACAAAAGGTTTTGCTGCTAATGTGAATGTCTTTAAGAAGGTGCTTTTCAAAACCATTTTTCACTTGTCTAAATACAATTTTAGTCTCTCTTGCCAATTTTCATAATTTCCCTTATTTGAAGATTAATTCCACTTTTAAAGAACATCTTGTTATTTTTAATGATTTCTCTTCCTCTGCTCTTCCATCATCCTGGTTTATTTTTTGTACCTTTATAATCTTGCTGGTTGTCTGGTATATTTACATGAGCATCCAGAGCTGTCTTTAAATGTTTAGTGTGCTGCCAGGATTTTGCCTTCAGGTATTACAGTAAAGAGTTCCCTGTACGTTACTGGGTTCATATATTCTAGGGCAGAAGTTTTGCTTTTGCTGCCTGGCTGACATAGGCAACCCAAATCAATCTTAACATAACCAGATATTCCAGGAAAGCCATGACTCTGTAGGAGTAAAGTTAAGGTTTTCTTGCAGTGAGATAATCTTTAATAGTACATGTGTACATCTGGGTCCATATTTGGCCCATTAAGAAGGGACCAACCCTCCATGTGACTTTACTAACTTGTGCAAGTGACTATAGGGACACGTTAATGTGACCTTTTCTTCAGCTAAATGTGACCTAGGATTGAGGCTCCTGTTCACAAAGTGAACCAAAATCCAGCAGTGAGTTAACACTGACCTTCTTGAGCTTTATAATCATAGAATCCCAGGGGTTGGAAGGGCCCTCCAGAGATCATTGGGTCCAACCCCCTGCCAAAGCAGCTCCCCAGCTCATATAATGAATGAAGTAAATGGATTGTGTGGAATGAGTTACACTTTTTCAAGCTCATTGGCATTGAGAGATAGCTCTGGGTTGGGCCATGCCTGCAAGCATCTGAAGAGCTTAGGCAAATCCTTGTAAACCTGTATGTTCCCTAATGTGGACATTCTAATATGGTAACTGCTGATACAGGTCTGTATTACACATCTTATTCTCCACCAGTTGGAGATACCCCAAAATCAGTAGCCTAAAAAAAAAACCACATTATTTTGCTAGAATTATTTCAACAAATATAGGAAAATAAATTGAAAAATTCTACCTAATGAGTTAATATAAAAATGTCACCAGCCTAAGATGATTTTGTGTGTGCATAATGTGAAGATATTTAAAGGTAAATATATCTTATATCACAGAATCACAGAATCCCAGGGGTTGGAAGGGGCCTCCAGAGCCCATGGGGTCCAACCCCCTGCCAAAGCAGCTCCCAGCTCATATTGCACAGGGCGGCGTCCAGACGGGGCTGGAATCTCTCCAGAGAAGGAGACTCCACACCCCCTGGGCAGCCTGTCCCAGGGCTCCCTCACCCTCACTGGGGAAAAGTTCTGCCCCAGGTTGGGGTGGAACTTCCTGTGCTCCAGTTTACAGCCATTGCCCCTTGTCCTGTCCCCACAGACACTGAAAAGGGGCTGGCCAATTCCCCCTGCATCCCCTGCCTAAGATATTTATAAACATTAATTAGGTCCCCCCTGAGTCTTCTTCTCTCCAGGCTGAACAGCCCCAGCTCACTCAGCCTGTCCTCACAGGGGAGATGCTCCAGGCCCTTCATCATCTCCGTAGCCCTTCTCTGGACTCTCTCCAGGANCCTGTCACCCACCAGCACCCCCAGGTCCTTCTCCACAGAGCTCCTCTCCAGCAGCTCATCCCCCAGCCTGTACTGATACAGTCGGTTATTCCTCCTCCTCTTCAGCTATTTATAAATTGAGGCATTTTAATAAAATTGAGGAATACAGATTTTTGTAGAATTTGGGAAATTAAAATGTTTAGTACTTTACCAAAAAAAAAAAAAGTCTAATGATATAAAGGGATATTGTATTTTTTTAGTACATCTTCCATTTCTGTTTTTAAGTCCTGTATCTACAGTGACTCATTAATTTGAAGTCTTAATTTCATATGAAGACTAATATTGTTTCTGGTCTCTTTTGGTTAGTTTTTAAGGCTTTGCATTTAATTTTTTTTTCCTATGGGCTTCAACTTATTTTTTATGTTGTTCTTTTTACAGAGTTTTATAGTGATTGATTTTCTTTTTTTTTTTCCAATTTTTTTTCTGGGGGCAAAATGATTCTCTTTGATCAGCACTGCAGATCTCTAAAGAGCTCCTCCATCGCGTCTTCACAACCCACAGAGACCCTTGTCACTGGGTTTTCCTCTTGAAATACACATAGGAGATACTCAGGGCTGCACTCTTTGGCTGATGGCAAATACCTGAACCCATTAGTTGTTAGTAATGCAGTGACATTTCTTTGTACAGGATTGAGCCAGAACACACCTGAGTGTACCTGTAAGCTCATAGCCTGGAGTGGAGAAGGGATTTCTTTTCTGGTCCTTCTTTCCTTTCCATCCTCTTCAGGGCCATTCAGATTTTTGGGTTGTCTTTCTTTTTCTGTTCATTTTGATATCTACTTGTGTCCCCTCCTGCTTGGCAGTCATATCCTGTCTGTAAAGCACCCCTTAAGCTGAAAGGGAGGAATTCTCCTTTCTCTTCTGCATCCTCAGTTGCTGTTTGCATTGGGAGGCACAATACACCACCTACAACTACCTGAAGGGAGGTTGTAGAGAGGTGGGTGGTGGTCTCTTCAGCCAGGGGACAGAAGATGGGACAAGGGGCAATGGGCTCAAGCTGCCCCAGGGCAGGGGCAGCTCAGCTGGGAGGGAAAAGTTCTTCCCTGGCAGAGTTGTGGGGCTATGGCACAGGCTGCCCAGGGAGGGGCTGAGTCCCCTTCCCTGGGTGTGTTTAACAAAGGGTAGAGGAGGTACTGAGGGATCTGGTTTAGCTTACGATGGGAATGGTTGGACTTGATGATCTTATGGTCTTTTCCATCCCTGTGATTCTGTGATAATAGAAAACATGGTCATTGTAAAGTAGTTGGTTATTTACAATGTTCTTGAGACTTCATACCAAGTCCTTCTGGTTGTGGACTGGACTTTGAAAACTGATTCAGCTGTAAAGTGACTGTGAACCATTGTCATGAAACTGAATTTGAGATATAAGGGTATCAAGTCAGGCCTTGAAAACATAAGGGAACTTTAGCATCAAATTCTGTCCTTGCTTCATTTGCACCCAGCTAAGAGAGAATCCAGAGAAATTGCTGTATTATGGGAATCATACCTTTAGGTTTGATTAGAATATATTAAAAGATGACATAAGCAAATGAAACAATGTGAAAGCATCTTTGGTAGGAATTGGGGTGGTTTCAGCAACTGTTGGAAGGGGTTGTCTGGAGTGGTGTCAATTTGATTGAACTACCCCCCATGAATTTAGTAGGGTTTGTAGTTTGGGTTAAAGCCTACTGGTTTCTTGTTCCCATCTTCTGAGGAACTCTTACTATTCGTGGCTGGAACACCTACCAAGTGTCTGTAAATATATACAGCACTAACAAGATAACATCATTATGCTTTTATAGGTTTTTTTAAAATATATATTAGATGTTTTTAGGTGAGTAACATTTGTTTTATCTTACAGATAGGAAATTGCACATCTATAACTTGCTATTGTATTGAATAGATTAGGTATCAAACAGGTATTGTAAATGAAGTAGGTTTTGATTATAACTGTATAAATGAATTGAGTATCAAGAAACAGAACTAGAGAAATATTTCTCAGAAAGAAAGAAGAATGCATAGCTTATAAACACATTTTTTTCATTGTAGTTTAAATAACTAATCTAAATGTGACTTGAATAATTTTCCATTCAACTGACATGAAGCACACCAGAATGAATTGTTGATGTTGCTCAAATTGAACATGTTTCCTCAAGCCTAGTTGGCACTGAGATACTTATTTCTGTGAATCTTTATGTGCTTCTGGATGCTGCCATGTCTCCAGGAACTGAACTGCAGAGGTGGGAGAATTAAAAGAGTGGAGGTGGACAATGAGATCCCTCATAGGACCTATAATGGGCTTGTATTTGTTTTGTCTTAGCACTAGCTGGACAGTACTTTAACTGAAGTATATAGGAATTATATTTAGCAGTTTTTGTTCACTTCTGAAATGAAACACCAAGAATAGAATGCTCATGGGTAAAGGATGGCAGAGTTCTGATAGAGACGGATTCCTATCTAATTTCCCCACCTTTCTTAACCAGTTCTTATCAAGCTTTATTTGGGGTATGGTCCACTGCTTGGAAAAGGTAGATGGTTGTGCTATGACATTCAGCTTTCACCTTAGTTTAATAGGGGTAAATTTGGCTTGTGGATGACTTGTGTACCCTGGAGAATGAGAGGAGGTAGCCATGATCTGTGAGCTGGATGAGTTATCCCCACAGGCCACCTGCAGAGCATCAGGCTTCATTCTCCTTTCTATGCCTCCCAGAAGCCGTGGTGAGCACCAGGCTATGTACTGATGTGTGCACATCATCGTGTCCTCCAGACTTGGCCCAGTGAAGACTAAACCTTGGATTAATCAGGCCAAAAACCCAAGCTGGCATGACCCAACAGAGCTCCTTGTTTCTGCTGCATGTTTCAGGCCACTTGGAAGTGTGGATAAGAAGGCAGTAGAAGGTTGTAGGGGATGCTAGGAGCTGAGGAAGTGAGTGACTGCTAAATAAACCAGATGACTATTGTCACTGAAACTGATAGTCTCTCTGTTCCCTCAGTACCTCTTTTAAACAGATTAAGCTTCTTCAGTTGGGGTCTAGGACAGCTTGATTCATTGATCCTCTTTGCTGGGGTACATTCATGCACTCCCGTGGGTGTGATGCATGTGGATTACAAGGCTTGGGAGATGTTTGTTTGCTCTGGAGGGCAATTAAATTTCATACTAGTATTTACAGATGCTCACCTCTGATATATCACAGCAGGTTGCCATGCAAAGTGCCGGCACCCCCTGCATTCTGGTTGCTAAACAAAGAATGCAATAAGCTTATCTTACACAAACTACAAGCAGGTGCTTCCATGCCAATGCACTTGCTTTTACATGGGTTAATGTTTCTGGTGTTATGCTAATTGTTCCTATTCATCCCTTCCTAAGCCTTTCTAAGTAAGCAGGGATAATTACACACAATTTAGAGCATTACAGCACAACAAAGAAAATGTCCTTTAGGTTAAAAAGGTTAGGACATTAGTATCAATGCTTTTATTTAAGTAATAAAATGCAACAAGATGTGCAGTTATTTTGTAATAACAGCAAGCTCAGGGAATATGGTGAGTTATTAGGCTTTTTTGCGTGCTTTCTTGCCTTACAGGTTCAGGTAATGATGAAGCGGGGATGGAATTTCCTCGTTTTATACCAGTTATAGCAGAGATTTTAAAACAATAATAGCAACACTGACATAGGCACACTATTTTTACACTGATTTTTCCACATAGTAAACTGCAGGCTCATGCACATGCATATATATATACATGTGAGTGTGTGTGTGTACGTGTGTGTATATATAGATACATTTATGTAGATATAAAAGAAGGTCTGCATTCATTCATTTCTGATGTGTATTAAAGGTGGAGAGATCCATGATGCAGTAATGAATACTCTCATTAATAAGTAAAAGCAGAATTCTGATCCCTTTATTAGCCCAGTATCTTTGTCCAAACATATAAAAGCATTCATAGAATAAAATGCCCTGGGGCTTAACAGCCTGAAAGTCCCAAGAAGTTGATTCTGTCACATGCTAAACATGCTAGCTCCAATCCAGTAACACATTTGAGCCAATGCTGGACCTCAAGGCTCCCACCATCATTTGTGTCCTCACAGGTCAGCGCTTCGATGAAGTGGGGGCAAGAGGGTCAGCATGTTGTAGAGCTGACCCTTCACTGAAATAGGACTGGATAGGAAATAGGACACACTATATAGGACAGAAGTGCTCTTGTGAGTAAGATGTTGAGGTATGACAGGGGATTTTTGGGATGAATATGTATAATTTGGGGTGCATCTGTGTACCAGGGTGCGTGTGTCTCTGATAAGTTAGTTCATATCAAGCCAACCTAGTGCCACCAGAACTTCACTACTTCTGTTGCACAGTCTAAACTGCATTACTGATTTATTGTTGGGATTATGTAGGAGTGGCATCTTCTGACTGCAATCTAAACACATGGTTTGGCCTCCAGCTGTGTTTGGGATGGCCTGTGGGCTGAGCTGGCCACTCTTTGCCATGCTTCACTTCTCCTGCAGTAATGGGAACACCAACGAAGGCAGAGGGGGACCCTTAGGAAATGCTTGGATGCTGTAGTGATGGATGTCAAGGAAATCCTATATTTGAAGTGTTAGGTTCTTAAGTGTGTATGTTGAACAATGTGGCACGCTGTATTTATTTATTTTTAAATTTTAATTTAATGAATACATTAAAATGTCAGTGACTGAGAACAGTTTGCTTTTCAAAGGTAGTAACTTAAGAACCCCAAGCAATAGAAGAGCCCCAGAGCTATTCTTTTTGCTTACAGCATGTTATTCAGCAAGGATTAATGGGAGCTTTCCCACATTTGCTTTTCTTGTATTGACTGTGATGGATTTTTGAAATTTTTAATGTTTTAATTTAGAGACAGAATACATTTGATAATATTTTCCCCCTCTTTATGGAAAACCCTTTATGAGTGAATACATAACCTAATTTCAGGTTCCCCTGTATTATGCAAGATTCCAGTCTAGGCCAGGCTCACTGCTGGTATTACTGTTTCAAAGATTAAACATGGTCTCCCTGATTTGACAGAAGTGATATAAGGATTACCCATTTGTCTTCCTCTAGAGAGAATGAAATTTTGTACTATAGAATCATAGACTGCTCTGGGTTGGAAGGGACCCCAAGGATCATAGAGCTCCAACCCCTCTGCTACAGGCAGGGCCACCAACCTCCAGGCCTGGAGCTACACAAGGTTGCCCAGGGCCCCAGCCAACCTGGCCTTGAACACCCCCAGGGACGGGGCACCCACCCCCTCTCTGGGCAGCCTGTTCCAGCCCCTCACCACTCTCCCTGGAAAAAGCTTCCCCCTAATATCTAATCTAAACCTTCCTTCCTTCAGCTTTAATCCAGCCCCCTTGTCCTGCCAGTCTCTGCCCTTTGAACAAGCTGATTCTCCTCCTGTTCCTCTGCTCCCTTCAGGGACTGGCAGGCTGCAATGAGGTCCCCCCACAGCCTTCTCTTCTCCAGGCTGAACCAGCCCAGCTCCCTCAGCCTCTCTCTGTAGGGCAGCTGCTCCAGCCCTCTGAGCATCCTTGCGGCTCCTCTGACCCCTCTCCAACAGCCCCACATCTCTCTTGTATTGGGGGCCCCAGCTCTGGACACAGGACTCCAGCTGGGGCCTCACGAGGGAAGAGTAGAGAGGGACAATCCCCTCCCTGTCCCTGCTGCCACCCCCCTTCTAATGGACCCCAGGATCCCATTGGCCATTTGGTACCATTAGGTACCAAATGCATATTTATGAAAAACAGAGTGAGAGGAGGGTTTTAAACCAAGGTCTGGGGGGGGTTGGATTTTTTTAAAACAAAATGCAAAGTTTCATTGCCATTTAAAACCCACTAAACTATTTTTGAAGTATTTAGAGTGTTCAGTTTTATGGGTTTTCTGGAGAAAACAATTTTGCATTTAGAAAGCCTTAATTTTACTGCACAAACATCAAGAGGTGTAATTGCTGTCTGGTTTTTGTAAACAAGCAAGGTACTCTCTTGCTTAACTATACATTTTACTGGTTATAATCCAGTGAAAGAAAACTTACCAGGGTGCAAAAGAATTTTTTAGATGAAAAAGTAAAAAAGTATGCCAAATATTAACCCTTACAGCTTTTAGTTTTGCTAAGAAGTACTAACAATGACCTAGCAATTCCAATCTTGATGAGAAATGAGCCCAGGTGATCCATGTACACCATATCAGCAACTCTATCAACCAATTCCACCTTGCAAAACCCCCTGCACCATTTCCTGGGGCAGGACTTTGCCTGATGACTGCTAAAGGGAGAGCAGATTCTCCATCACCAGCCCTGGCTGGGTGTAGCACATCCCTCTTTCCTTTATCATGTAACTGAGTTCTTCTGTCTTGCCTTCTGGAGAGAGCCTGTGATTCAGGGATAGCAAGTCATTTGGTTTAGGCCTTAACATGAAGACTTTTATACAGCAGAGGTTACTGAAGCATTTATCTTTTAAGAAATAGCATACTTATACAGAATTGCAGTGTATGTGTTTTGCAAACATCTCTGAGAAACAAATGGGTCACTCTTTGGACTTTCCAACCTTAATAATGTCTTTTTCTTGTCTGTCTCACTTATATGAGCAATTCTGCCTTGCCATCACATATTTCTTGTTTCAGGGATATATATATATATATTATATATATATTCAGTTCAGGGTTATATATATATTTTTCTTCTACTGCATTGCATCTAGAATATTTATTAGGAGAATTGATTAAATCCAACAAGAGTTACAAGGTATTTGAAAATGCAGTGTTCTTAAGATCTGGAACATTCTTTGGAAGCTTTATGGGGTTGTGAAAATATCAGGAAACAAATTCTGCTACATGACATAAGATGTCATGGACGATGATAGAACAGCATTCCTGGACAGAGTTTAATATACGTTGAAGAGCAAGGACTCTGCATTCCTAGAATGTGTTCATGATAACTTCTTTCTTCAAAGAAAGCCTTCAAAGCCAAAGGGGGGTGGGCAAT